>PVKM010004233.1:0-53123 GCA_004027735.1 Carollia perspicillata
CCCCTCTGGTCACTGTGAGCCTGTTCTCAATTTCAGTGTCTTTGGTTATATTTTGCTTGTTTGTTTGTTTTGTTGATTAGATTCCTGTTAAAGGTGAGATCATATGGTATTTGTCCCTCACCACCTGGCTTATTTCACTTAGCATAATGCTTTCCAGTTCCATCCATGTTGTTGCAAAGGGTAGGAGCTCCTTCTGTCTTTCTGTTGCATAGAATTCCATTGTGGAAACATACCATAGGTTTTTGATAAAAAAACTATGGTGACTCTAAGTTTTAAACTGTTTCCCCTTTCTTCACAATGCAGTGGTGGACTGTGATGTGTTTGTAAGATAACACATTTGAGTGTGTGCATTGCTTTCTAAATACAAACTTGTTTTGTTGGTGTATGAGTTCAGTTATGTAAGTGGAGAATATATATTATATTCTACAATATTTATACTCAATCCTTACTATAACTAGATGGTTGTTTTGGATTCCATGGAACACAGTTTGAAAAAACTTCTGGCTAAGACTGTTATATATTTGTAGCTTGTAGATGAGTGTGTTATGCAGTATGCAATGAAGAAGCTCACCCAAGTCCAGAAAAATTACACCAATTGTTTTCTCTTGATTAGGGAGTCTGATGCATGGACAGAGATAGTAAGCTAGTCTGGCATGATTTTCTCTTCATAAATCGTCTTGGCTCTTTTGAGATATTTGCAAATTAAGTGCTTGATGATGCATTCTGGTGCCCTCCCAAACACCAGAGTTGGTGTGAGTAAATCTCTGCATTTACAAGATGCATCACGACCCTTCCCTTTCTGAAAGGTGGACGTCTTATTGACTTACAGGTTCAGTGCTCTGGGACTAATTTCAGAATTAGCTCCTCTGTAGTTGTTGCTGTTCGTATTTACTTCTTTCCTACTAAAAATATATTGGCTGCTTGCCTGACCTATCAGCTGCTGTTTGATAATGAATGAAAGTTAATTTTAAATCAGAGCTTAAGATTAACATTATTCAGGAAATAAATCTTCTGGAGGTGGAAAGAGGTGGGATATACAGGGGAAACAGCAATGACAACAACAAAAGGAAAACAAAAAGTCACATTAGATTCTTAGGCCTGATTAGACTTTTTAGTTATTATCCTTCTTTACTTTTATTAAGCATCTACTATATTCCAAATGTCTTAATGGTGGTCAGACAGGTGTTACAGGACTTCTATTTTAGATAGATCATGCACAAATATGTATTGAGTAACCAAAATAAGTGTCAAAGGGAAAAATAAACCAGGGCAGCAGATAGAATGTGCCTGGAATAGTTGGGAAGGTCTCACTGAGGCCATGACATTTGAGTAAATGAGGGGATGGAGGGGCAGGCCATGTGGCCATCTGGCAGAAGAACCTTCTAGTAAGGGGAAACAGCAGGTGCAAAGACCTTGGGGTAGGAGAATGCAGGAGAACGCCTGACATTTTTGTCAGGAGAATGCCTGACATTTTTGTGCGCTCATGAAGAGGTCAGAATGATTGGAAAGGATTCAGATGGATGAATGAGAGTGTTGACAGGGTGAGATGATGTGGGTCTTAGTATAGGATAACCAGCCATACATCTCAGTGAGCCTTGTATACCCGGGTTTACCCTCTGAGTGGTGGATTATCTGTAGTCCCCCCCCCCCCCCGCTCCCACTCTCAGAAGTGTTCTGGCTTGGATGATATTTTATACAGTGATCCTAGTCTAGTAGATGGCTCTTAGAATTTTGGCTTTTACTCTTAGACATGTGGGAAGCCAAGTCTGGTCAAAAGAAGGCCAAGATATGGCATAGGTTTTATCAGAATCATAGAGTGTTCTATGTTAAGATGGGGTAGGAAATGATAAGGGTGAAATCAGGAAATCTAGGTGGAAACCTATGGGAGTGTCATTCTGGTCTGCACAGTGCAGCCAGAGTTGAGCTATTTCGTTTGAGGCCGTGCAGCCAGCTCCTGGCGCACATGGAACTGGGAGCAGTTCTGACTTCTGGTCCGGGGTTCTTTACGTCGTGCCTGGTCTCTTTCTTAGTGTAAACTTGAGGGAGCATTTTGAGAAACAAATGTGAGACATCTCTCGCTCCCTTTTTTTCCTCCCTGGAATGGCTCATTTTGAGTGTGTTAACCCTGATTTTCTTAGGTCTTTCTCTTGAACCTTTGGTTTTACACTTTTAGCTCATGTAACTTGAGTACTGAACCTTACATGTTCAGTACATGCTTTTTTCTCATGAGTGTGCAACAAAGGCTAATAATTTAGAATGGAACCTAAGTACAGATGTGAGCGTACATTTCTGCATACTTAAAAAGGAGCATAAATATTAACAGGAATTATATGGGCTTCCATAGGTCTAAATATATCTATGGAGAGAATTTCTCAGTTTTGCTTATATTTATTTCCACTTGATTCTTACTTTTTAAAATTTTTGTGGGAGTTATGTTGAGTGTATCATCATTGCTCTCCTCAGAGTAGATAGATTGAAGGAAGAACCCATGTGCTCATTTTACACTTATGCAGTCAACGACAGTTGAATATGTGAGACTACACTTAAAAAATTGAAATATATTTGCATAGATTCTAAATATGCGCACTTGAGGTGCAAACTTATGTGTATCGGAAGGACACAGTATGTTGTGTATAGATACATTTACATATATGATATTTTAAGTAGCTTGTATGTCCATGGTAGTTACCCAGATAGTGAAATTAAGTTCTGTATTCTTTCTACTAGACACTAAATCTGTAAAACTGTAAATTTCCAAAGACTTCGGTATCCCCCAGGCAAATACTTGTCACAAAAAGTGCTTAACTTAACTCTCCTGGGAGTAAAATAGGGGAATAAGCGAACTCTTTGGGCATTTGTTAAAGATAAGTAGATGCAAAAGTATTTTTATAAGACATGTATGATGGAATGTGTGGTGGGCTTTATTATCTTGATTATGTTTCTGTTGCTCATATGTGCTTCAGATTTCTTGGGTCATTTTTTACCTAACTTCAGTTGTCTACCCCCTATTCAAAACCCTTTACTCCATATGCTAAACCAACAGCTCCTGGGTTACTTTAGGGACTTTTCCTATTGAATGGGTACAAATAGCAACTTAATAGCAGTGTCCTGTGGGGAGTCTGCCCATCTTCTTTTGGGGAGTGAGGAGGGGGGCAGATGCCCTGGGAGAACATGCCTGGGTGTAAGAGAAGCAAGAGAAACCACAGTGGATTACAGAGCATTGGAGAAGAGAAAGAAAAAGGAGGAAAAGGAGAAGGAGAGTTGTTTGAAAGTGGGTATTCAAAATATTTAACAGCTTTTTCTGCAAAGGCCCAGACCATTGAGTGGACATGGGTAATGAACAATCAGTGACATGGTATCTGTCCTGCTCAAAATATTTTTTAAGCTAGAATTTGAGATTTTTTAACCTCAAATTCTAGTTCAGTGGTCTAGTCTAAATTTTTATTTTTTATTTTATTTCAGGAAAATGTCTTTATTATGAATTCAGCTTCTTGCAAATCTTGAATCACACTATGTACATCAAAACTAAAATTTATAAATACAATTTTTTTGACTTTTTGTGCATGAAACTGAGTACAGAATTTTATGTGTGGACATTCAGGAAGGGGACTCCTATAATCAATTGTATTCCTTATTTGAACCCCTGAATCTATCATAAAAGTTGCTTTCTCATTTATTTATTTCAATTGCTGGTGGGGTCTAGTGGAACAAATAATCCAAAAGAGTGGATAATCCAGAAATGTCACTTGTATTTGGCATCAGAATGCATTACCAGATGTTCCTGTAGCAGATTTCCCTTCTTAATTAGGCCTCACTTAAAGTAGAAGTTAATTTTGTCTTCATTAGCTGCTTCCAAATCAGCTGGATGGGGCAAGGAGGAAGCCCAAGGCATGCTGGGTATTTGGGAGGAAGCTGGCCCAGTGCTAAAAATTGGCGTTAGATTGTGCTCAAAGAATGACATTCAAATACTGATAATCAGGAGGATGGGCATGTACACTGGAAATGTTTATTGAGCACCTTCAAGAATTGGTAGACCTTTATCCACTCTTTTTATCTGCCTGTTAATCACGAGTGCAGAAAAATTCTGTAATAGGAATTAGGCAGATAATAACCTGAAATTTCATCTAGAAAAAAATAGAGGCGCAGAGAGGTTAAGTGACCTCTCACACAGATTGATCCCTGAGTAAACAGTACCTAAGATACTGCAACTGATTAATGAGTGGTAAGAAGACCCCACCATTTCCTTCTTATTGATGATTTGAATAATGAGGAAGCAAGACTTCTCCTGGCCTAATTCGCATTAAGAGAGCTAAGATAATGAAGCTGTGATTAAATGGCTATTAAACTATTTTTATCAAACAGAGATCAAGCGAGTGTGAGAATCTAGGGACACAGAGTGTAATTGCAATTCTACAAGAGGTGGAAAAAATTACTATCGTGAGCAGGGCATGGTCCTTACATAATGGCCTGCATTGAGTAATCTTGGGGATACCACATGTCGTGTTCACTCTGGGTTTCTCCCTCGGGTGCTGGTTAGCATTTCAAAGCCCCTCACCTCCTCCTTAAGTTAGTGGATTTATGCACTCTTTGTGTGCAGCTGGATGAGTCCAATGCACTGTCTGCTGCAGGATGTGTAACCAGTTGGAAGATCCTTTTGCCGATTGCTCACAAAGGAAGAGAGCCTAGGTATTTTATACTGTATCCAAAATTTCAATTTTGAGGTGACTCTGGGCACTGGAAGGGGCAGAGTGTACCTTCTGTTAATAGTGCCTTTTGGATTATAGCACACTCTGTACAGGCCACGTAGGGACCCAGCAGTCCCAAAGAGCAGTCGTGAACTTCGGATTTTGTTGACTGTTCTGAACTCTCATTTACTAAGGATATGACACTGCTTTGGAGTTAACTGCACGTTCTAAATTTGGGTTGTTCATGTTCATGTATGCATATCATCTGTCTCTGGAAATTCTTTATACCTTGAGTAAGTTTTCATGGACGTGCTCTCTTTATTCTTGGAGAGCCCTTAGAGAATGGACAGTTACAGTCACATGGACCTTTCTTTAGGCTGGAAGAACAATAGCTTACTAGCATTGTGTAAGGAGAGCCCAAGGCTGGCCCCCACCGTGGGGTAGGCTGCTGGATGCCCCTGAGCTCAATGGTGGAGATGCCTGTTGGCTGGTTGGTGCCTTACTCCACCCTTCTGCTGCCATCTGCGAAACTGAGCTCAGTCCGTGTGGCTGCATATCCCTCCCAACCAGTGACCTGCTCTCTCCTTCTCACCTCGCTGCTTTTCTGTTTGAAAACTTATCTGAGGCCAATAAGTACATTTTTGTTAGAACAGTCGTGTTCAGTATCTAGAAAGCAGCGCGGAGCCGAGGCTTTGAAAGGTTATCTCACAATGTTGTTTTACGGACTAATGTGTTTCCATGACCTGTCGTTTGTGAACAGACATGTATTCCTAGGCCAGTGGGCTTCATCTGCAATAATTTTGATTTATTTGCTTTGTAAATTGGGACCAAAGCAATAATGGAAAGTGACGTTAATTGTTTAACAGAGTTCTTTTTGTCACACCCGTTGCCTTCTCTGGGGTGTTTGATTGTTGAAACTCATGTGAACTAATCAAACTTGCCATGGTTAGAAGCCATGTCCACTCAAGTTTACATGTAGGAATATCTGTCGGGCTTCCACAGAAAAGTATGCTTGATATAGATCAGACTTTCCACCACCATCCCGGCCCCGTTCTCTTATGGTTAAAGAAAACAGAGAATTTGAAATAATAACATTCTTTTCTTCTTTCCTAAAATAATAGGCCTTGGAGCCCCTCTCAAAGTCATCCATATATAGGGGTGATAATGAGAAGGTTGAAACTACTTCTGATGGACCCTGACTGTAAACAGTGATGAAAGCCCTACTGATCCACACTCGTTGAATACCAGCTGCTGTACCGACATACCCCAAGATGCACACGATTCTGATCTTCCATCCCTCTACACTCTCCTCCTCCTTGTGGTTCCAGTAGACAGGAGAATTAAAATAGTTGGTGGTTTAGTCAGATCTTATAAATTAATTATAACATTATCAAGCTCCAATATTTCTGCCATTGTATTTGGTGTACATTCACCTAGGCTTATTAATGAAATTGGAAAAAACTAGTTAGTATAAGTGTTCTTTGTCATTTTGACTTGACTGGAATTATTGTAGTTTGTTTACACCAGGGATAAAACTAAGGCACTATCACTATTATTGTATTATGTGATTGAAAGCAAATAGAGACTTGTAATATTGCAGAAAAGCCAAACACAACATTTAAATTAGGGTAAACAAAATTTCTCATTTACTAGTAAATATTCTTAACTATTTTTTCTTGAACAATTTTAAACTTGAAATAAGCTGTTATAAAAATTGGGGTACTTAGCTCTGGCTGGTGTAGCTCAGTGGATTGAGCGCGGGCCTGTGAATTAAAGGATTGTGGTTCCATTCCCAGTCAGGGCACATGCCTTGGTTGCAGGCCAGTTCCCAGCAGGGGATGCACAAAAGGCAACCATACATTGATATTTCTCCCCCTCTCTCCTTTTCTTCCCCTCTAAAGAGAAATAAATAAAAAAAATCTTAAAAAAAAATTGGGGTACTTAGGAGAAAGTGTCCAATTGACTGAAAGTATGCATGTTTACATGTGTGTTTGAGACATTTTCAAAATTATCTTAATTACATAGTATGGAGATATTTATATTAATGTAAATTTCATGACTTAGGGATATTTAAATATCATATATTCATTTAATTATAATTTTTATTCAGAACAGTTTAATAACCTGGTTTGGTATTTTTGGTATGAGGTGAAATCTAAATTTAAATAAAAAGAAGATTGGAATCTTTGGTTACCAAATCACATTTCTGGCTAGAAAATAAGGAAGTATCATTTCAGTGTCTTTATTATTAAAATTACATTGTCCAAAAGAACTGAGGGGGAAAGAGGGGTGTTCAGTGAGGTTTTATTATTGAATTAAGCAATTTGGATTTTAAGGAACTGGTCAGTTTATGGAAGGAAGTGGAACCATTCTGAAGTGAACATTTTATCCTTTCTGCCAAGGCGTCACCTTGCGCATTAGAGTCTTAAAAGTCATAGAGTTGTCACTCCACTCAGAACATCAAGTCCAGTCCAGCAGCAGGAGGGAGAAGCCATATGCAAGTGTAAAAAAATGCCCAGTGAAGTCTTCTGTGGGTAGCAAAAAGCTCTTATTAACCTCTTGAGTCCAAAAAAAAAAAAAGAAGAAGAAGAAGAAGAAGTTTGGATGCTGACCAGTGATGAGGAAAAGCAATTTTTTTAAATGTAAAAATAGAATGTATACATGATAAAGGCCAGTCTAATTTCTCTTGTAGTACATTTTGATTTTCTGATTAGCTGTCTTATTCTGTGATTCTTGTAATTTTGTCAGGTCAATGAACTGGAGTTCAGTGCTAGAGAGAAAGGAAGTTTGGGCCCTACTGGCTTCCTTAGATGTCAGCAGCTTTGGTGCATTTTGTAATGGAAGCTGTTTGAGATAATTTAGCTATTGTTAATGTCATAGCAGACTGAACTTTTTTAAAAAGTTCAAATTGGACAATGTGAAGTGCTAAAAGAAGGGGAAAAGTGATATACACAACATATATTCTATGCCATCAATGCAGACTAATGAATTACTCAGCAAGTAGTCAATAACTATACCCATACTCTGTGCCCAGCGTTGGTTGCCTAGGTGCATGAATATAGCACCTTGCCCTATAAATATGGTGCATAAGCTCCAGTTTGGGAGACCTTGAAAGTACTGAACTCGATATTATTTTTTATAATACACTGTTTACAGGTTCTTCCCTTCCACTGGAGTGTAAGGTCTGAGTTTTATCTTGTTTCTCTTTGCACCTTCAACACCTAACATGGTCTTGACGTAGATGAGGTGTTCGAAAATATCTGTGCAAGTGAGTAAGTGAACATTACCTCTCCAAGGGTGCACTGGTGGGAATGAATGTGGAAAGATGAGTTAGAGTCTGTTTGGAGGAATCCCCATTAGAAGTAAGTTTGCACGAGAATTGTACCCCTGGCCTCAAGAAATGAATACCTTTAAGAGATGTTACAAAGTAAGACTGTACTTCGTGACTAGACAGAGAGTGAGGACTCGAGGTTGTTCCAGAGTTTAGGTCTGAAGAATTGTTCCCCAAATGTGAGAAGTCAAGAGAAATAGTAATTTTGTCATGAATGGTCCTAAGTTTGGGTTTCGGAGATGAAGGAGCTATTCTTAGGTAGAGATGTCCAGGATGCAGTGATAGATTTACAACTAAAGTTGGGAAAGACATTACGGAAAAAATACGTGAAGTATGGAGGGTTCAGTGATGCCATTTTGATTGAAATCATCGAAGAGTATGGTGTCTCTTGGTATAGTTTTGGTTTCTGGTGATGTTTATAGTGTTCTATGCATTTCGGCAGGTAGGCTGTGGCGATTGAAATGTATATGTGAAAATGAAGTGGATGATGGTGAAAATTCTCTCAGGGCCTGCAACTCTCTAAATCATCTCTTGGTTAGGGAAACAAGACACAGACATGTGGAAAATGACTGCGGACAAGACAGAATTATATACAGCTGTATTAAGCACTGACATAATACATTGCTAAGTTGGACAGCTGGACAATCAAAAATTGGTACAGTAGAGGTATTAATTAATTGTGTGTTTCAGACCAAAACTGAATTCGGAGTTTGAGGAAGACACGATCTTTGTATTCTGGCATGGACATTCAAATTTCATGTATCGTTTACTCATTTGGCTAAACATGTTCAATCTACACTATTAATAGTGTTACCCATCTCCCAGCGTCAACTCACATCTTCTTCTGTTTTTCTGTTTTTGCAGAAGATAGATGAAGAAAATGAGGCGAACTTGCTAGCAGTCCTCACAGAGACACTGGACAGCCTCCCTGTGGATGAAGACGGATTGCCCTCATTTGATGCGCTGACAGATGGAGATGTGACCACTGAGAATGAGGCTAGTCCTTCCTCCATGCCTGACGGCACCCCTCCGCCTCAGGAGGCCGAAGAGCCGTCTCTAGTAAGAACCCTTCCTACTGTTTAACAGAAATTGGAGTTGCCTCTGGCTACCCGCTGCATGGGTAGGATGTAGTAACAATAAAGTCTGGAGTTTTAATTGAGACTGATGCCGAAAGAATCCCTCCAGCATCCTCAGAGTCGCATATTCTGCGATTCTGTGTTTAGTACTATTGATAATACAGCCTTCATGTGATCTTACTACATTTTTAGAACTGTTGTGCCTATGAGTGTGTGTTTATTTCTTAGTATTATTTATGTTCATGGTAGACATTTAGAAAATGCAGACAACCAAAAAAAAATAGACTAAAAAATTCACCTGTAATTTCTAATAACTTATAATATGCAAATGACTGCAATCTCCTCTTTTGTTAAGATATATCATCAACAAGTTTGTGAGTTTTAAATGTGCTCACTATTTTTAATGGTTGTATAGCATTTCATTATTTGAAGATGTCTCGATTTATTAAGCAATCCTTATGGTTTGGATATTTAGTCCCCTCACTTTTTACTATCATAAATTGTATTATAATGGACATATTTGTAGTTCTATTCTTGTGCCTAAAATTCTGGAAATAGAAGGTATATCTAGGGGTTTGTGGTATTTTAAGGTTTTACATCCATAATTCTTACGAAGATTGAAAAACAATGGCACATTTGCAATCAAAGTTACAAAAATTTATGGTAGGCAACAAAGAGTGAATTTGTTGGGAACGAAGGGTGAGTTTTCTTTTCAATGCAGTGCCTGACCAGAATTTTATTGATTCTGAGACACCGGGTTTACCTTCTCATCTGCGGTAACCATTTGTCACTTGCTGTAAGTCTGATGTAAGAACATACTATGTAAATTACGGAATACCATCCTCCAAACTTTACTAATGTGCCTTGACGTGCCATTTAAAGGTTGTTTCTTCTCATTTCTAAATTTTTAAATGCTAAAAGCACTCCATGTAAACAGATGGAGACCCTATTTGAATTTTTTGCCTTCTGAGAATTCTAGTCCAGGAGAAAATATCTCATAAGTGATTGTTATTCATTCCCCCATTTCTCCACTTTTCAGTATTGTTGGCTTTGCTGTCTAGGACTCTGATTTTTTTTTAACATTGATACCAGATGATTTTCATTCACACAATTGGCTTAGCTGGGAGACGTTATTGACCTAGAGTTGTACTACGAGCCCAGGCAGGGAGGTCCTGGAAGGCCCTCAACTCAACCAAAGAAGCAGAGGTCCAGAGAGAGTCAATGCTTTGCCTGGACCAGAATCCACATCTCCAGACTCTGGCTACTCACACATCTTCTTCAGTGATAGCCACTCTTTTATCCAAATGTTCTTTGAATCCATGAAGTGATGTACTTGACTGTGCAACTGGATTCAAAACATCACAGAATCTTTCCTTTATTGCCACTTGATTAATTTGGGATATTGAGGGGGAAATGTCCATATACTCCATACCCACTCCCCAAGCCCTCACTGAGCAAGGCAGTTTTTCTCACCTAGTAGTGATCTGGAAATCCTTTAAAGAAGATCCTTTTGCCTTCTTTTATGTAAAAGATAAACTTAGGTAGTAATACTAAGTCTCAACTGTAGGAAAAGGAAATCCTTTCGCAGTTGGTGGTGTGATGCCAAACTTTTTCTTACTTATTAAAAGTACATTTTTGTTAGTGCTTTTGAGGTAAGGTGTGATGTGATTAAAGAGTGATAGAATTATTTTTATAGTTATAATTAATTAATTTTAAGGTTAAAATATTGCTAACTTATTCGAATTCTTAGGCGACTCATAATTTTCTTGCCTTTCCCCTTCTCTGATGTTTTTCTAGCTCAAGAAGCTCTTACTGGCACCAGCCAACACTCAGCTGAGTTATAATGAATGCAGTGGTCTCAGTGCCCAGAACCATGCAAACCACAATCACAGGATCAGAACAAACCCTGCAGTCGTTAAGGTACAGAAGTAAACTTCTTACTACAGGAGGGAAAGCAACAAAGGGTTTTTGCTTGAAGCTATAAAACAAATTGTAGTTTTATTTATATGTGTTCATTCTGCTGGGATCCTGCAGCTGCTTCAGGATGGTGAAACCGATTTCGAAATGAGTTTTCAAAAGCAGCACGCTCGCTCATTTAAACTAGGAAGAGTTCATTTGTCTTTGGACAATTGGAATGGAAGGTCCACCGTCTGTTACTCCTTGCCCACTTTGTTAATACATGCAGCAATGTGGGCTACACTTTAATTGGCTGATAGGCTGGTATTATCTATAAGTGACTTTAAGATGCAGGATTGCCATTTTGCCAGCTGTCTAACCTGAGAAAGATTGCTCCAGAATCACCGCGGAAGATCTATCTCTGCCATTAATTGGATGGAATGCAGGCAATGACATAATTCGGTTAGCGGGCTGTATTAAACAATGTTTGTCTTGCCATTCACTGTGAGTGAAAAGGGAGCGTTAAGGGGTACTTAAGAGAATTGTGAATACTGGGCTCTAGCAATCAGTAGCAAATTAAGGTTTAAACCAGCTTATTTTTTTTTTATTCACAGTAAAGGCGCTATAGGGTCTTGTTAGTTACATGTTGCTGAGTAAGAACATTGAAATGTAGGAGAAATGAAATAAAAAGCTGCATAAATGTCATTTAGGAATTTTAAATGTAATTTTCTTCCCTTGTTCTGCAAACAATTATTCACAGCTCATAGATCTAGTACACTTAGACTGAACACTTCATTGAAAATCTCATCTCTTCAGAAAACCTATATCCATTCCGCTAAGGTTCAGTTCACTAATTTTAGCTTTCTTTATGCCTTGTTTTTAAGACCGAGAATTCATGGAGCAATAAAGCGAAGAGCATTTGTCAACAGCAAAAGCCACAAAGACGTCCCTGCTCGGAGCTTCTCAAGTATCTGACCACAAACGATGACCCTCCTCACACCAAACCCACAGAGACCAGGAACAGCAGCAGAGACAAATGCACCTCCAAAAAGAAGTCCCACACGCAACCGCAGTCCCAGCATTTACAAGGTAGGCTGGGGACCGAAGCACACTCCCTGGGTGAGGGGCTGGCGATGCCCAGACTTTGGGCTTCCGTTCCCATGGTGTCTCTCTGGAAAGAGAATTCAGCACTTCATTGTAGATGGGGAACGAAATCCTTCTTTGGACACAGGTTGAACATATCCTATTTAGCTGATATGCAGCCCGATTCACAATCACCAAATGGCCCCTGAAATGTTAGCCGGATGGAGAGGGGGTGACAAAGTGGGGAGCACTGTAACCTCAGAGAGCGTTTACATGAACTCTGAGATGCTGAGAAAACTGAAGTTCTCAGCCAGCTGGGCTAGGCAATTCATTACAGAGCTTTCGTTTTCCCCCCTTTCTATAATGGAACGGATAAGGCGTTGTTGATTTGCTGTGTATAGATGTTAAGGAACTGTAAATAACAAATACGCAGCGTCTTGTGATTAAGTGCATTTCCCCCTCTTTTTTAAAGAGTACGTGTTAGGCTCAGAGATTTTATTTTGTAAACAAGGATTCGGGAATTCCTAGAATGTTTTAAATGTGTGGTCTATCTTAAAAAACATTGCCTGGATTAAATGAAACATCTAAGTTGATATTTTATTATCCCTATATGTTACTAGAAGGCTGACACTTCTGAGGCGGATCAGGGTGATTCGGGGAAAACCTCTCTTGGCAGAGAGATAATTTTCTTTCGTTTTGGCTCCTTCTCTCAAAAGAGTCTAGTTTTAGAGGCCTAAAAAGAACTTACTGAAAGTTACTGTTGCTTTAAAATATTCCAGTTTCCAAGTGCACTTTGACTTTTACCCCTGTAATGGAAGTAGGCATATTCTAATAGAGCATTTATAAACACCCACCTTTTTTTCCTTTTGTTTTCCCAACTTCCCTGTCCAGCTGCAGAGCGGTAGCCCCTCATCCATGTTTTGAGCCATGATTATTTTGCAAAGGTATGCTGTTGCTGCTGCTTTTCAAAAATGTTTTCTTTCCCAGTGTTGTGAATCTCCCCCTCTCATCCCCACCTCATCATAAGCCCAGCGTTTTCAGGAGCTTTCCTTTCATGTTTTAAATTGGCTCCCAGTTAGGTTACCTGTTCCTTTCTGTCAGTTCAGGGAAATAGAAACGTATTTATCGAAATGAGCCAAATTCTCTGAGCTTGTTTAGCCCTGATCGGCCCCTCACTCACTCTCTGGAAGAGTTTTCCCCAGAGCAGAACAAGCCTTGCCGGGAGCAGGGGTGGGGAAGTGAGGAGGGCATGGCAAGGTGGGGGTGGGACTCCTGGCTGTTGAAGGCCTCAGGTGAAGGGAAGTCCGCTGGGCTCACTCTCCACCTCCTGCTCGTCATGGATCATTTTCTGGAGCTGAATATGAAGTCTCGAGCCCCACGAAGCCTTGTAGTCAGCGAACCCAGCCCAGCGGCCTTTATAAAGATTTTTTAAAAAACTTTAATTGGTCCTTTTGGATTTTGAGGTTCTTTTTTTGAATTTTTAAATTTGCTTATCACTAAATATTAATGTAAACTGTTAACAAATGATGGCCATGAGAAATTCAATTGGAAGGAATATTCTTTAGAAGAGGAGACATGCTTTTTCTTTTAAAGGTATATGTCTTTTTAAAGGTATATATATATATATATATATATATATATATATATACATACATACACATACATACATACATACCTTTAATAACTACAAAATATATATATATATTTTTGTAGTTATTAAAGGCCTAAAAGAAAATAAACATGACTGGCTGTTAACAGCCAACAGGAAATAAATGCTCAGCTTCAGGGATTATTTAAATTATTATTCAAAATTTGAAAATAAAAACCGTGTCAACTGTTGGAAATGATAACTGAGAGGATCAACTGAGGTTGCCTTTCGTAAGGTATTGTAATTTTTTCCTCACTGAACTGCCTGTGTGGTTTTGGTAACATTATGGGGTCAGGTTCTTTTAAGTCCCTTGGACAATGGTCTGGTCTTAGGCATAGCTTGTTGTCCAACTTATTCACTTATTCGTTCATTTGCTAGTGTATTCATTCATCAAAAATAACAGGTAACTTCCTGCCCTCGAGGATCGTAGAGTCTCTGGTCTGCGAGTCATTATAACAGTGCGGATTAAACTCTGAGTGACCCAAATCAATGTTCCTTTAGTGGTAGCTTTTGTGAGCCTGGGCAGGTTGGAGGATCAGAATCTGTATACGGTTTGAGTTATGTCCTTCCTATGGCCCTCATTTCCTGTTTACCTTTGGTCCCACAAAATACGGCTACTGCCAACCCCTCTTTTTCCGTTGCCCTTGGCCTCACCTGTACCCAAATATCAGAACGTTGGGAGTCTTCCCTTGAGCACTCCAGATAGCCTACTGTACACCTTGAAAACTGGAATTCTAGTGATTGATATCCAATGTACATTTATGCTGTGAAATAGCACATGGTTCATATCTGGTGACATTTATCTAGAACCTGTACACATTATCTTAATTATTAGTTGAGTACCATAAAATGGGGTAAAATTTTTTCATAACGTGCTCTTTTTGAAAGGCTTCTTATAACATAGTAAAAAATTAATGTAAAATGAGTTCATTTATCTGTATGTATGAAAAAGCCAATCAATCAACATTTCTAATTTGTAGAAGACAGCATGAGCTCTAAATTTCTGAATGCACATTGGAGAGAAAAATAAACCATTCTATTGTTTAAAAACTAAATCTAAATCTACAAATTAAATATGTAAATACTATTTATCCAACTAAAGTACCTAATTTTAGCTTAATTTGGACGTAAATAATATTTTTACATTTCAAAAGACATTAATTACTGGGGTTGATTCATTTACTTTAGTATCTATTGGTGGCAGTGCCTTTTGATAATAAGGAGAAGGAAAATGTTCTGGACCAACTCTGCCAGTAACTAGTTTTATGGCTCGACAACATCATTTAGCACCTCAAAAGGTTTTGCTCAGGGGTTTCACCAATAAAATAAGGAAGTTTATTTTAAAAACCTTTTTGATTTCAGTTCCATGGTTTTCATTGCATAAATGACTATTTCTTGACCTTTTGAAAGCAGTTATTTTACTAAGAAAAAAATGACATATGTATAAATATATCTCTGTAGATAAGCATATATACATAATACATAGATATGTATCCCAAGGACACTTTTCATCATGTTTTCCCCTCCTTCTGATGAAAATACAAGACTGTTGAAGAGAAGCAATAGAAATTTTGGAGTAAGAAGAAGATGCTTACTTCTCCCTTCATAGTTGGGAAGTGCCTTCTGTAGGTGGTAAAAGCTAGGAAGCATAAAAAGAAGTAAATGAGCTCTTTGAAAATCCATGGGTCTCTTGGCTGATAAACATAATACCTTACATTACTTGTCTGTTCAATTTGGGGATCTGAACCCTCTTCCAGCTGCCTGGGTCAATGTACACAGCTTGCCATAGCTCGCAATTAATTTTTAGTGAGTGGAATGGTTATTGTGTGAGCTTTGGCCTTGTACAGATACCTAGTCTCAAGCTAGATATAAAATTATACATTTTAGAAGAAAAATCAACTGAATATTCATAACGTTCTGTTGTCTTGTAGTTACTCTGCTCTTTTCTTGTCTAAACAAACCATGTACTGTATTCCAAATTAAAATAGAAAACATTATTTCCCTCTGATGGTATGATGCAAATTTTGTATCCATAACAGGGAGGCTACATTTTTTTAAATTTCTATTTTTGTATGCTTTTTGAACGATAGTTTCCTGATGCAAATGTTGTGTGGAATTTTTTTTTAGCATAATGGACTGTTGTCTGACTTTGAGCCAATATTTAGAGATTTCCTTACTTTTGTTTTCCATTTTCCAGTTTCCAACCTGACTGTTGTAGAAAGAAAACAAATCTAAAAAAAACACTCAATATTTCATAATTAGTTTCCTTTTTTTCCCTTTAGCCAAACCAACAACTTTATCTCTTCCTCTGACTCCAGAGTCACCAAAGTAAGTATTAAGAAATGTAACCATTTTCAGAAAGGGAAGGGGGTTCTAATACATTTGGCTACAGCAACTCCATTTCAGTTTGTTTTTATAAATGTGCCATATCTTCCAGTGACCCCAAGGGTTCCCCATTTGAGAACAAGACTATTGAACGAACCTTAAGTGTGGAACTCTCTGGAACTGCAGGTGAGCCTTATATTTCACTGGGAGTTGCGTGTATGTGTGTGTGTGTGTGTGAAATATATATTACATAGTCACGTGTTTCCCTTATGTGATTAATGAAGTTAATAGAGGACAAGCAACATTTGGATATGAAGTTATCTATTTGTATTTCTAGTTGCTTATTTTTTAAATGAGAAGACATTGATTATGGATCAGACTTGAGGCAGTGTCTCTGACGTGTACAAGGCAGGGCAGAAGTAGGTTTACAATTGAGAGAATGTGAGAGTTTATTCTTGCATTATTTATTCATCAGTATATTATTTTCCATACAAATAACTGGAAACCTACTTTTGTTCCACCGTGTATGTTACTGTTGTAGATCCTCAGATAACTCTGTTTTAGATTAAGACACCAAAACTTGAGAAGGTGGAGAAACAAACATCTATTGATCGCTCACTCAATAAGTGTGCCAGGCATGCGCGTGGGGTTTTGGCTAATTTCACAAAACCTCATAAGGATGGTGGTAGTTCTCTCATTCTTAAGATGAGGAAATATGGTTCAGAGATGTGAAGTAACTTGGCCAAGATCAAGAGCTAGAAAGCCAGGAGCAGTGGTTCGAAGCCAGGTTTACTGCTCCCAGTGCTTCACTTGGAATGTGTTCTCACTGTCCGGGACACCTAACAGTGTAATGCTCTCCTCTGTATGTTACCGTTTTAATATCTTTTCAGCCAAGGAGAAAAATGAAAATATGCCCATTCACCAATACAAAACGTTCTTATATGTATTTTAAAGAAGAGCTATTTTCTTCACCATTTGGACTCCTGAACTCTTAGCCAGTCTTGACTTCACACACTGAAGAGGAAGGATCACTAAAAACTTGGACTGACCTCTGAGAAACTTACTAAAGCAGAGTTCCAAAGCCGGCTTCTGAGTTGGTTGTAAATGGTGTCTTTGCACAAGTGCTTTAAGTGTAGGTCCTTGAATCCCACCAGAAAGTGAATCTTAGGATGTCTGAACAAGAAGTTCCTTGGCTCTGGCCATTGCTGATAAGGGTAAAGGAACAGTAAGTTCAACAAGATGCTTTCAACCCAAACCGTGGTGCCTGCACGTACCGTGGCCATTGTCGCTAAGTTTAATTTCACACTTTGAATTTGCTAAATTACCTTCTTATGAAAGGTCTATTGCATGATTGCATGATTTGGCAAAGCAGTAGAGTAGTTAATTTCATGGTATTTATGTATGTTTTATTTGTGTGTGTATGTAGACTCATACACACACACATATATACCCATATATCTTTATATGCATATATACGTATACACATATATATTTGTTTATAAGCGTATACATAATTTAACTAAATTATCATTTACATATATGATCATTAGTTACTCGTAGGTGTATATGTTATGTGCAGTAGAGACCTTCACACCTAACCAATGAGAATGAGTATTTGGTGGGTTTATCTAAAAAGTTGATTAAAGTGTATGCTGTTTTGTCACTTTATTTTTGCTTAGAACATAAATACACATTAAAATATAATTTTTTGGTAAAAGGCAGATCTTTACTTTGAGTTTAAGTGTGCTGACTGTGATTTACTCATCTTTTTTTGGCACAAACCACATTGACTGCATTATAGATGGCCCCACTTTCTGTTTCTCATTCTTTTAAAGAAAAGTTTTAAAGGCATTTGTGTGGTAGTCTGAGTACAGGATCATGCTAGAGTTTTATGATTTTTTGGAAATTATACCATAATTCCCAAGTTTCCTCAGTGTTTTCCATTAGCACTCATCTGCAACGAAATTGGTGGCCCTTCTTTTAGTCTTTATTGGGTCCTTTTATTAAAACAACATTTTTCTTATGGAGATTTTTATTAATTTACATAATATTTTATTCTCTTACATAATTTTAGTCCCCAGTATAATGGACGTTGACGGGTTTGCAAAAATGCCCTACTGTGACTTACAGGAACAAGTTAACTGAAAGGAATGCGTGAACTAGGATGTTCAGAATGTTGTATTTGTCAGTTCCTTGTATTAGCCAGTCACTCGTTGTATTGGTCAGTTTAGAGAGGACTGAGAAAGCCTCCATGGTATATGGTAAAACTAAGCTTTGTTTTAAAGAAACACTTTTTATTGTTCTTCGATTATAAATAATGAAGTTTACTATGAAAATGTCAGTAATATAGTGATATAGGCTGGTAGAAAAATTATTCAGGGTTCTAAGGTACAAAATATTTATACCGTTGTTTTCTATGGATATTTTAATATACCTGTGATCATTTTGTACACACACATATATATATAAAATTTTGCATCCAGATTTTTCCATTAACATTTTAAAAAGGAAGTTTTTGTTATCATGGCCATTTATTATTAGGCTTTCAGAATACTGTGTAACCTTAGTTTTAGTAGGTATTTCTAAATTTACTTATTCATACTCCTACTGTTACATGTTTAGGTTGTTACCAATTTGAAATAGCATTGCAGTGGAAATCTTCATTCATAGAATTTTTAAATTATTTTTCTCAAAATACAGTTCTAGTAGTTATTCCTACTGCATATAAGGGCATGAATGTCTTGGGGGCTTTGTGATCTACACTGCCACCCTGCTTTCCAAAGGCGTGTTTCCATTTCGAGTCCAGTTAGTACTCTGTGGGTGTACTTGCTTTATTTCATCCTTGCTGCCACTGGGTGTCTTCAGTTTTTAAATGTTTTGTTCATTTATGTGTATGAACATATAATTTAAATTGCATGTCTTTTATTAATGAGATTATGTTATTATAAAAAAACTTACTTTGATATATTTTTGCCAGAAGTTGGAATATTTCTCTTATTGATAATACATAATTTTAAATAATTTAGTTATAATTGTGATAAGTAGAGGTCTACACTATTGAAAGGCAAGTAAAGATTTATAGAAAATACTTTAAAAAATACTTATAATCTTTAAAAATATGTACAGTGTATTTATTTCTGTCAGAGAACCAGAATTTACCTTACTAGTGTAAATCCTTTTTTCTTGGGGCTTTAAAAGATTACTTGGTACAATGGAAAACAATTTAACAGCATATTTATATATTACCTGTTCTTGCAAAATGCTAGGTCTTGCTGGATAGAGTGTAGCAAGAGTCAGACCTAGAGAGTAATCCGTGGAGCATAGTACTTGGCCCACAGTAGCTGCTAAGTCAATGATACCATGTTTAATATGTGGTCTTGTAGGCCGTTGGGAGAAAAGAACACATTGCATAAGAAGTACGAAGGGGAAACGTTATTCATTGTTTATAACATTCGGTTACCTCACAAGAAAGTTGGCACAGAGGTTGGTTTTGAGTTTGTCGAGCAAGGTGGGTGTGAGTGTGAAGATGCAAATCAGAGAAGCCGAGGCAGGGCCCAATTGCATGGAAGAAGAGAAGGAGTTTGAAGCTATTGGAAAGCAAGGGAAGAGGAGAAACTTGGAGGATGCTCCAGGAAGCTGGGAAAAGTTTGGAACTTGCCTGGAGGGTGGTGCCTGGAGAAGGAGGAGGGCGGAGGAGAGTTTTATTTTGCTTTTTTCATAGAAATATTACAAGGGTTTGAAATGTGTGATGTTTATGATCTCCATTTCCTCTGGAAATCTTGAGTAAAATTTGTTGCATAGTAGACACTAATTATGCCTCAGAGAATCACCAAAGGGAGGAAAGAAGTTATCAAAGGGAACCCTATAACAAGGCTTCAAGTTCTGTACAATGATAGCAGAAGACTGAAAAAAAAATATGAAGACAGTTCAGGATGGACAGAAGCATTAAGACAAATACCATTATGCAGTGAGTGAGTGAGTGAGTGAGGTGATCCATGGGAAAGAGTTTGGAAGAAATTGGGTTCTCCACCGGGTAGCTGGGTAGCTTTAGGGGAGAAAAACACGTGTATCAGATTTTAAAGTGTACGGGTAGAAAGGGGAGAAGATATTGCTGGAGTGGAAGCAAGGAAGCAGGAAATCAAAGAGAAGTTTAGCAAAGAAGGAATTTGACCTGGGCAGTGAAATCAGTGGAGAGCTATGCAAGGTAACACAAATACCTTCCCCCCTTCATCTCTTTATTTCTAGGACTCTGTTTCAATATCCCTAATCTTATCTGGGTCTCAGATTCCTCAAGTTTAAAACCCTATTTACAATTCCCAAATGAAATTACTGTTTGACTCAAAGGACTAAATTATAGGTTAAAACATAAAATCATCAGTATTCAGCCATTTTTGGCATACAAAAATGGCAATTTTGTGTGGTTTAACCTGAACCAATACACTTTATGAGCAGTGACGCTCCAAATAAAAGTAATTTATTACTAATTTTAAAAAACAGACAGCATAGCTTACTGAAGTTGTGAGGAACCTTGGCTGGGATGCTGGACTAATCTAAGTTCAAGTTCTGATCTACCCCTACCCAGCTGTCTGGCTTTTGGTCAACTTAATAAACTTCTGTAAGACTCAGGATCCTTATGCATCAGATGAAGGTAGTAACCATATCTACATATTATTGAGTCACCGTGAGGATTAAATGAGGTAAAACATGAAAAAGTCTTAGTCCAGTATCAGCATATATGTGTTTAATAAATATTAGCTATTTAACTACTAATTCTATGTCAACTTTATCTACTAAGGTCATTGTACCTTGTTGTTCATCTTCTCAGCTTTTTATTATCTTTACCTGTTCCCTTTCATTAAATTAATGTTATCTCCTTTTTGGTACTCTCATGCATGAAATTATGTGTTCTTTTTTCTTTTTCTGTGGCAAAGTCCCCTGAATTCTCCATGAAATTGAACAAACATACCCTCTTTTTGGTGTGGGTGTAAGATTTACCAAATAAGGGCAGAAAAATCCCCGCTTTGATGTTCTCTCAACAACAGCTACATTTACCATTACTACAAAATCTGGAGGCTAGGCACTTTCTAAGAGCACCTCACCTTTTTGACTCCCTGCCCATTCAATTGTTGAGAAAAAGTTGTGTGTTGATTTTAGCTCTGTGGTGAACCCTGGGTTCAAAGCAGGTCTGTCTGGCTAGGCATTTTACTTCTTTCCTGAAGCCTGAATTTTAAAGATAGTAGGAGACATCTGTTATGTTAAACAGGTTTCATTCCACTTGTAGAGTGTCATGGGCTGGTATTGGCTGCCAGGAGCATTGTGTTGAGGAGAAGTCTGAAGGCCAAGTCTGTGCTCAGTAGGAATATCATAATCGATTAGTGATGTCTGCCACAAGTGCAGCATGGTGGTGGTGGACAGGGTAGGAGCAGTGTTCATGTTGTTGATTTGTTGATCCTTGATCTACACACACTTAATCTGTTTGGTTGTTGCAGAAGAATTGTATCAAGCTGTTGCCCAAGCCTTCCTGGGGTTGCGTTTTTCTTTACTCTCACATGTTTGTGAAATTTTCCAAACATCTAAGTGGAAATATAAAGAGTCAACGAAATTCTAAGACCTCCTGAATAATCCCTCTGTCCCATCTGCGGCATCTTTGGGAGACAGGAGGGATGAGACAGGAAGTTTTGCTTTATTAGGTATTGCCAGCTGCTCCGACTTTGTGATTGTCCCAAACTAGCTCATTCTGGCTGGTAGAAAAACACTTCTCTTTTACAGGTGTAAAAACTAATTTGATTTCAAAATAGCTGTTAGTAAAGCGAGATGAGAGGAAAGAGAATGCTCTTTTGGCAGAAGGCGTTCAAATCTATTGCATATGGAGATTTTCAGAGTGCTAGACTTTTTGTTCCTCAAATGGGAATGGCAAAGCAGTGTCAGCTGAACAAGGTGATGGTTTTAACCATCAGACATGAAGACATTTGGTTAGGGACCAGTGACTGACCCAGAATTTCATGGATGTGTATATGCATGTATACGTGGCTATGGATATGTACATTGTTTTTATTGTTAGTAATCAAAAAGTGATAAAAAGCAGTATAACTAATTTTAGGGAAATGAGAAAAGCAGAATGATCAACAATCTCATCACCGTGACACACTAGGTCGCAGCAATATAGGACTTATCAGTCCTATATTTCCTTCCCTGTCATGGCTGTGATGATAGCGGACATGTGATTTTGTGTCATTTATTTTTCACTGAATGCTCTCCCTTGATTTCCACGGGCAGTCATTCCAAGTGCACATCAATGAACATGTATTTAAAAAAAAAACACTCATTAACCAGTCAATTTGTAACTTTTCAATCTTCTTTATGTGAAGTTTTATATTTTTTTTCTTGGACTTCCCATTTAAAAGTTCATTGTGCTCGATGGAATGTTGGCAAACAGAATACGTTCGCTGTACCCTTTTGGTATATGCTTCTTTTGCACGTGCCTTCTCTTCAGGGAAATAGAGCAAAGCAACATATGAGCAGTAGTCAGTAGTTTTAAAAGGAAAGCCCCAGCGGCAGAGAACTGG
This sequence comes from Carollia perspicillata, assembly GCA_004027735.1. NCBI lineage: Eukaryota > Metazoa > Chordata > Mammalia > Chiroptera > Phyllostomidae > Carollia > Carollia perspicillata. The sequence goes on from PVKM010004233.1 coordinate 22,611, forward strand.
AGAGTGATTTTGACAGGTCATGTAACCCATTCTCGTGCCTGAAGAATCTGAGGAGACACCCAGCGAATGCTCTTCACAGCGTGCTGCGGCGTCGGGCACCTCTTGCTGCCAGGGGTTTCTTCCACACTTCAAACGTATCCTTCGTTTTTCTGCTGGTAGTCTCACTCTTCTGGACCCAACATGGGGAAAGAGAATTCCTTTGTTCCTCACTTTCCTTTTCTGGAAATGGTACTATTCAGTATTTATTTTTTTAAGCAAGAATAACAAAGAAATTTCCTCTCCCATATGAGCTTGGGAGGCTTTGGTGGTAGCCACCTGGAAGGCCAGGTCCCGCTCGCCTTCAGCCTGCTCCCCTCTCCAGCCCCAGCTCTGTGCGAGAGTGCATGAGGGTCAATTGATAAGATCTTCATCTTCCTGGAGCGAGAGTTGGGGAATTAGTCACATGGCACAGGAATGTTCTGAAGCTTTTCTGCAAGGCCGGTTTGTTCCTTATAATCAAGGGTGACACAGAAATACTTAAAAAGTAATAGAGGCAGAGGCTCTCTCAGCCACAGCTGAGTGTGGGAGGCCCCTCCGTGACAACTATTAACACTTTGGTTGCGGGCTCCGTGGAGCCGCTGTGAGTCCTGGGGAAGCTGGGGGCGGGCTGAGGGCACTAGAGGAGCTTGGATCCATGAAATATTCTAGTAACTGGTGTAGCAGCTCATGCTAAGTGTCAGCCCTTTTTATACCCTCTTGACGCCTCCTCCAAGTTCTTGAGACCAAAACTCTGTGAGTAGGACAAGTCACACCCTTCTCTTGGCCCCGTCTTCTTTTGCTGGTGAGTTTTTAAACATATTATAAACTCATCTTCTCATTGTTTTTCCTTAAGCAACATCTGAATTGGCATGCAACAGAAGAAAAATCTCACTGTCAAGGAAACTCCAAAGCAAGTTGCAGATTTAGCAGGAGGTTCTGTAAAATGTTATAAACTATTAAAGCAAAGATCCTCCTGAAGTCATTGGGTGGATAGTGGAGCAACAGAAGACAGAGCAGAGGACTCACCATTTACCAGAGCCATCCAATTAAACAAAGAAACCCAAAAGAGAACTCCTCCAAGAAAATCGTTTTATAGCACACACATAACGAAAAACAAAACAAAACAAAACTTGTCTCTGACTTTTTTTTTAAAAAATAAAAGGGCTGTTTAAAAAGATGACTGTAGAGTGTGTACCACTTCTCCCAGATTTGCTGTGCAGAAGTGCATAAGTGTGAGTGATGTAGAGGTACTTGTTTATTATAGAGCACATTTCAATGCAGTAATCATAAATATTGCTAAGGTTGTGCTCTGTTGAAATATGACCTACATACTCTTGATTGTTTGTGTTACGTGATTTGTCTGACACCCATTACATTCTGGGTAATAGCAGCCATTTGTTGCTCTGCACAGCAGGCTCTTTTGACAAAAGAAAATAGGCAGCAATAAAAAAGCTATAGTCTGAATTACATTCTGCACAGAGCTGCACTGCTGAGAGTTTGTGCAAGTGTGTTAACAATGCTCTGAACTGCCTCTTGTCAGCCTTCAGCCTGTAATGGCCATCTGTCCTCCCATAAATCTGTCAAAACCTGCTAAGTTGAAGAGAGAGCATGGAATATACCTTGTACTGTCAACACCAAAATGTACACATTCCCCAGAAAATCAACACACAGGAAATAATCCGGAGGTGATGGGCGGCGTTAGCACTGTTGGCTCAGGCTTGTGGGATGGAATTGAGGGCCTGGCGATTAGTGGGAGGATGAGCAAAGGTAGCAGCAGTAAGGAATTGGTACTGACTGTCCTCCTACCGCAGGGGGAAGAAATCTGGGTAGGAGAGACGGGGTTAGAGAAATCCAATTAGTGTGCGTGCAGCAAGGGGTCCCCATCCCGTCGGCAGCTCTTAAAAGTTTGTCAGTGTTAAAAGAAAAAAAAATGCTTCTTACATTGCTGTTTTGCTTTGGGTCTCAACTATCTCTGGAAATAGATTTTCAATTAGGCACTGGTGGTTCAAGGTCTTGCGATTCTTGAGATTTCTCAGTCTTGCTTGAAGGTACTGTCTGATTACAGATGTTTCAGTAAACAGTAAAAAAGTTTAGGGAATTATCTGAATTATTTCCCCAGACCCACCTACTCAGTAATCCTAAAGTAACTTCCGTCCACTAAGCAAGAATTCTTGATTTGTTTTAACAAGTAGCGCCGACAGAAATTTATTGCCTTGATAATTTCACTCCCAGGGTATATTTGGTTATCTCTGAGAGCGTCTGTACATCTGAAGCGTATGTGTAAGAAAATATACTTACTTCAAATGTTAAAGGCTTGTCTCTTAATTTAAAAAGAACTGTTAATTCCCTGTGGCTGAATCCCTGAAACACTAGCCGCTGGCATGGGTAGCATCCGGCACATAGTAGGAGGGCAGTGACTGTCTGCTCAGTTGCCGCAGGCTGCCCAGTATGTGAAGGAGGCGAAAGGCTCTGTTTTTAACTCAAAGAAACTACAATCGAGGTGCCGTCAGTCCCAAGAGCAACTTGAGAATCAGTTATTTAAGTGATAATGAGCTTAGGTACTAGGACAAGGGTTTCACATGTTCAAGACTAAAAAGAATTTCTATATTTAAAATCCCTAGATAGCTAAGTTATTTATAGAACTAGTCTCTCTTTAATAGTGGCCTAATTTGGTGTTTCTGAAGTTTAGGGTTTCTTTTCATGAATCTAGAATGTCTGTCAAAATACATATACCTGAGTAGAAGGCAGTGTGCCACATGGGATCCGTAGGGCAGTGGCTCTTCACAAGAGCTCTGTGAATCATCTTATTAAAGAGGTTTAACCAGCCCTGACTGGTGTGGCTCAGTTGGTTGCAGTGCCGTCCCTCAAAGTGCAAGGTTGCCGGTTCCACTCCTGGTTGGGGCACATGCCTGGGTGGCAGGTTCTGCGCCCAGTCAGGGCTTGGATGAGAGGCAACAGATTGATGTTTTGTTTCTCCCCCTCTCTTTCTCCCTCTCTCTCCCGCCCTAAAAATAAATAAGTAAATAGGTAGATCAATAAATAAATAATTTTAAAAATGTTTAACCAGCTTCCCAAGGGATCCTTGGGCCACTGAAATGTGATATCAACTAATGAAGGAGGATCTTGAAAAATAAAAACAAAAATGAGTACACATTTTTGCAAAAAGAAGACGAAACAACATCCCACTAAGAGTTTACGATCTACTTGAAGAGATAAGATATAATTCACATTCAGAAAAGATAAGCAAGACCATATAAGCTATATCTAATTTTTAAAAATGTAATCTTTATTGTATTTTTTCCATTACCATTTCATCCCCTTCTGTGCGCCCTCCCCGCCAGCAATCACCACGCTGTTGTCCATGTCCATGAGTCCTTTTCCCTTTTTGCTCTATGTACCTTTACACAGTGGAATACTACCACAATCGAATAGCTATGAAAAAGAAGAAAACTTTACCCATCATGACAGTGTGGATGGACCTGGAGAACATTATGCTAAGTGAAATAAGCCAGTCAGAGAAAGACAAATACCCTATGATCTCACTCAGACATGGAATCTAATGAACAAATGGAGCCATATAACTATATATAATAAGTATCAAGTGATTGAACCTGGCATAACTTATTGGAAAAGTAAAAAGCACCTTATTTTGGGGTGTCATGAAAAGATTTATGGAGCTAGGTTTTTAGGGTGTTGATGTCATTTCCCCAATGTGAGGGCTTTGTTATTGGGAATATTTGACGGTTACGTACTCGGCAAAGAGATTGTTCCTCATCATTTCTCTGAGCATCTTAACTTCCTATGAGAAATATCTGAGAACATGTCATTTCTTTGCTGGGCATTAGTTTAAATTTGTTGTAATGGTAATAGAAGGGAGTGGTAGAAATCAGTATGTATATATTGGCAGTGCAGAAGGTAATAAAACAAGAAAAAAAAAGAGAGAGAGAAGAAAAGATTGACCGCATGTTGAGTAAAAGACACATTTGTCCATGGAAGAGGGAAAAAGGGAGAGTCTGCCTCAATGACACAGATGATTCGTTCAACACTGCGTCACCTCCTTATAATCTTTTAGGAAAGAAGGGTAGGCGCGCAGGAAACTGCTACTAAAGACAGGCGTTTTTGAGACTCAGAGTTTCTTTTCTCTCTGTGTTTGCATTTCCCCATCTTTATGAATTTTTCTGGGGTGGATTTCCAAAGGCAAACCGCTTTGCATCTTTGTTTCTTTTCTTTCCTCATTAAGAGAAAGTTAGTTATGCATAATAAAAGTGGCCAGAGTGACATAACATATTTCATTTTAGGGAAAAGTACCAATTTTTTCCATCTCTTTACTGTGAAGTAGGAGAGAGAAGCAGCATCTTCCTCTTCATACCAAAATTTCATATGGCTTTCTGTGACCTACTTGGTTTTTGCTCTACAAATTTATATACATATATATATATATATATTTTTTTTTTCTAACAAGGTAGGATTTCTCTGCCTTTCCTTGAAATGCGCACTTGCCTTAAGTCTAACCCCAGGCTTGTTAGCAGACTTGAAGTTCTTTTTTGCTGAATAGCATTCACCCATCCTCCTAAATAGAAAGTGTATTATAAACTAAAATGTTCCCTTGTAAGCATAAAGTCATTTGAACTCCAGCCTTCCCTTCTTCAAAGCTTCTTGGTCTCAGAAGCCACGTCACAGTCACTTTTCCTTGGCCCAGAGGAAGGAGCAGCACCTACTCAGGGCTGGCACTTCACGGAGGCCCCTTCACAGATTGTCTCACAGTGACTTCTGATGGAATTTTCTGCCCTTCTGTAGGAATCCGCAGAAGGCAACAACTGATGGGTTTTCCCCCATTTCTCTTTGTCTTTTAAAAAAATTTAAATTAATTGCTGAAGCTTGGATTCCTTTCAATCCTTCGGCCTCATAACCTGCGCTAATGTTGTGCTCTAATGAAATGGTCCCGTCACTGCAGTAATTCCTGTTACTGTTCACTTTGGTTTCTGCCGCAGAACCATATTTTAGACAGAATGTATTAGTTATGCTTACAAGAATGCATTATACCTACATTAGCCACGGTTTACTAAGTTAATGAACTGTGGCGACAAAATCGTAGCCATCACGTGGTAGAGTTGTCTAGTTCCCCGCATTCGAATGTTGTATTTTGCTGAACTCATGTCCATGGCTCCTATGGCATCCCTGCATTTGCCATCATCCCATTTATTTTTTTTTGAAGTTGCCTAATTCTTTGGCTCCATGGGTAGATTTTCTTGATTGGACCAAAAAACCCTGGAACACTTGCATTCGCAGCAGCGTTTGTTGCAGACAAAAGCTACCAAAGCTGTTTCGTGATGGCCCTGAGTCCCACCGCATTCATTTTCCATAACGCAGATGATATGGTGCCCTTGAAAATCTGACCTTTGGTGATGCCTGGTGTCGTGGAGGCCGGGAGGGATGCATTAATGTTTTCTCAGAGGTAGGTCTGTTAGCATTGGTGTTCGAAATACAAAATATCACACGCAGCTGCCTGGCGTGGCTGATCGATCTTTTCTTGGTGACAGAGGCTTAGGGGCAGAGAGTCACTTCATCAGGTGTTGTCATGAATTTAGTTTCCTTCTTCTTCACTCAGTTTGAGCCATTGTCTGAAATCTCGGAAATATTAGAAAAATGTATCCTGGCATTTAAGAACGTTGTCTCTTCTCTCTTTCTCTTCCTCTCTCCGTTTTTTTTTTTTTTCCTGCCTTAGGCCTAACTCCACCCACGACTCCTCCTCACAAAGCCAACCAAGACAACCCTTTCAGGGCTTCTCCAAAGCTGAAGTCCTCTTGCAAGACTGTGGTACCTTCGCCATCAAAGAAGCCCCGGTACAGCGAGTGTCCTGGTACCCAAGGCAACAACTCCACCAAGAAGGGGCCTGAGCAGTCTGAGCTGTATGCACAGCTCAGCAAGACCTCAGTGCTCCCCAGTGGACACGAGGAAAGGAAGGCCAAACGGCCCAGTCTACGGCTGTTTGGTGACCATGACTATTGTCAGTCAATCAGTTCCAAAACGGAAATACTCATTAATCTATCACAGGAGCTCCAAGACTCTAGACAACTAGAATATAAAGATGCTCCCTCCAGTTGGCAGGGGCAGATTTGTTCCTCCACAGATTCAGACAAGTGCTACATGAGAGAGACTCCAGAGGTGAGCAAGCAGGTCTCTCCCTGTAGCACCAGGAAACAGCTCCAAGACCAGGAAATCCGAGCCGAGCTGAACAAGCACTTCGGTCATCCCAGTCAAGCTGTTTTTGACGACGAAGCAGACAAGACCAGTGAACTGAGGGACAGCGATTTCAGTAACGAACAATTCTCCAAACTACCTGTGTTTATCAATTCAGGATTAGCCATGGATGGCCTGTTTGAGGACAGCGAAGATGAAAGTGATAAACTGAACTACCCTTGGGACGGCCCGCAGTCCTATTCATTGTTCGACGTGTCCCCTTCCTGCTCTTCTTTTAACTCTCCGTGTAGAGATTCTGTGTCGCCACCCAAATCCTTATTTTCTCAAAGACCCCAAAGGATGCGCTCTCGTTCAAGGTCCTTTTCTCGACACAGGTCGTGTTCCCGATCACCATATTCCAGGTCAAGATCAAGGTCCCCAGGCAGTAGATCCTCTTCCAGGTAAACCTTGTCACAACCCACCCAGAGCATAAGGCATTTCCAGGAAGTAAGAAAAAAAAAAAAAAGGAAAGAAAGAAAGAAAGAAAAAGAAAAGAAAGAAAGAAGGACCAAAAAACCCCAAAACATTCAAATCCCCCGGCAGCCCAGCCTCTCACAACTGCATGCCGGGTGCCATGGAACTAATGAGATTGTTGTCACACGTACATCGCTCCTCATCTTTTCTTAAATCTGTCAGCCTTGAGCAGAGTGCCTTGAGCCAGTCAGATCAGAGAGAGAACAATTTGTAAGAAACTTGCTCATCTAACTTTTTCCATTACCTGGAGAGCTGCCCTGTGCCAGGATAGTTGAGATCCATGCAAGATAAAGCTGACAGTGTACCAGACTGGCACTTGGCGTTAACATCAATAAGAGACGCTGGAGAGAACACATCCCTCCCAGACCTTTAAGCTGACTAGATGATCAGAAACTGTCACTGGGAAAATCTCACTAGTTTCCAGGAAGAAAAAGCCAGTTTATGTAATACAGCGTTCCAGGGGTGTTCAGTTGTGCCAATCCACGGGGGTTAAGTGGCAGGTGCAAATGCCTTTCTGTTTTTCTCCTCTCCCCTAGATCTTGTTACTACTATGAGTCAAGCCACTGCAGACACCGTGCTCACCGAAATTCTCCCCTGTGCTCAAGATCACGTTCAAGATCACCCTACAGCCGTAGGCCCAGGTAATGATGCGTGTCAGTTCCCCCGGGCTCCTCTCATCCTGGCCTTCACATGACAAGATGTTATCTAAAACCCTGCCCCTCCCCACTTTATTTATTTTGCTCGTGTCATTGGAAGTGGTTGACTTAATGATGAAGTTATGTTTCTCAGGTATGACAGCTACGAGGAATATCAGCACGAAAGGCTGAAGAGGGAAGAATACCGCAGAGAGTATGAGAAGCGGGAATCTGAAAGGGCCAAACAGAGGGAGCGGCAGAGGCAGAAGGCAATTGTAAGCAGCTTGGAGCTAACTTTCATTTCCAAGGAGGGTTCCTTCCTTCCTTCCTTCCTTCCTTCCTTCCTTCCTTCCTTCCTTCCTTCCTTCCTTCCTTCCTTCCTTCCTTCCTTCCTTTCTTTTCTTTCCTTTCTTTCCTCTTTCTGTTTTGTAGATTAGAAAATAAACTAAATCTAAGGCTTTGTTAGAATATGCAATATTCACCCTTTTGACATTAAAACATCAGTGCATCCCCAATCTCTCTTCCCACGAATTATTAGAACACTAAATGTGAAATCAGTATATTTCTCATTCATCTTGAAGCTCATTACTCTTTTTAAAAACGGAAGGAGCGGAGAGTTACTCGGTCAGATACTTATTCCATCTGGTCAAAGGATAAGTTCTTATTGTTCGCAGCTGCTTTTTTTCTCTGAGTGGAAAATGAGCAGATACTACTGTTCCATCTTTTTGGCAGATGTGAGGATTGAATTGCCCATGAAGAGACTGGGTCCAAATTAGATCTGAAGGAGTCAGGAGAGGAAGATTTGCTAAGGAGGTCATCATTTCTTACTTATGCTGGGTCAACACCTAACCAGGCAGTTGATGCATCACATCTCTTAGGAACTACTTGTCAATAACCCATTACGTATTTTGGCACCACTTACAGCAGGGTATTACATTTGCTTGACGTACAGACAGTACTGACCCTCGGATGGAAAGATTCAGATTATATTAAAACTAATTTTTTTCTGTGTAGGTCAGTACTTTTTCAGCAGCTGCTTACTAATGGGTAGACTTTACCTGGCTCCCACCCAATGCTTGTCAGCCTAGACCTTGGAAGGCAAATATGAGACACTCCAGTTGTTGGCATCCAGTACTCGTCCATGGTGACATTCCTAATTGATTATGGCATACCACCTCCGAGCCCCCACAGAGTCTCAGGGTGTTTCCCAACAGGGTGCTCCGAGGAGCCGTGACTAATTGGTTAGAAATGGTGCTGCTTTTGTTCGTTGCAGCCACTTCCTGATCATGCGAGCTTCCAAGACTCATTTCCCTGAACATCAGCTTTTGACATATCTTGAATATAAGCATACTAAGACTTAGGGAAAGAGATTTTAAAAGTTAGATGTATATGCTTCCTTTAAGAAAACCTACTACCATCAACAAAATCTTGAAAAACCTATAGCAAAGAGCTGATTAATAAAGTCAAAAGCAAGCACTGGCTAACAGTGGTCAGCTGGAGGAAAAAGGTGACCTGAGAAGTCTGTTAATCATAGGCACTGAAGGAGAAAGAAGGGGGAAGTAATTGAATACTTGGGCTAAAGGTCTAGGGTGTTTGTTGTTACTCACTTAACTTCGAATGTACCTAAGACTAAATCATGGGCCTTCTGCAAATTACAACACTTTTCCTCATTTTTTTCTCAACTTTCAAATGAGCTGCGATATTAAGCTCTGACAGAGTGTCATTAGTTAACACTTAAGAAGACTAATGAAAATTAAAAATTCAATATTTCTAATTTTACTATTTTTAATTAATAGCCTATTCAATAATTATAATAGCTCACATTTATATAGTGCCGTGTAGTTGATAAAGACTTTTAACATGGTACATTACAGTTAATCTTTACAAGAGAGAATCATGTTGCATAAGCATGTAGGAAAAATAGTTATTTCAGTGTTTGTAAATTCACATTCTATAAAATCTTCCATGTTTCTTCCCAGAAGTATGCCATTAAAGAGAGAGATTAATTATTTCATAATATATTTGTTTGTTTGGGAAAAATAAAACATAACTATACCCAAAGCTGTGTAAATAAATATAGATAAAGACATGCCTATTTTATTCCTTCCAAAGATAATTTAGGGTCAGATACTTAACTAGAGTCAAGACAGGGAGGGAGGTGCCTCTTTGCTAGTTTGGCTCTTTCCAAATAGATCACTAGCTGATGCCTAACCCCAAAACGCCCTTGAGGTCATCAATCTGTTTGGAAGCAGTTATCACCCTGCCTTCTCCTTGTGTCTCGAATGTTGACCATTCCTTAGTTACTTTTTTGATTAGGACAATCCTGTACCAGTTTCCTTTGAAAGATGGCTTATAAATGTCAACTTGGCTTATATTAAATTGTTATAAAATAATTAGGCATTTGTGAGAATTGTGAAATTGAGTTTTTCTGGTTTTGAAAAGGAGATTGAAAAAAAAGAACTACAACCTAGAGATTGTTTACTAACATGGTGACCTATAAGCTGGTTCATGAATGACTTTCCAAGCTAATCTAGTCAAATTGTAATATAAGTAGTAATATAAGCAGTAATATAAGCAGTAATATAAGCAGTAAGACCTTAATATAAAGATTTGGAATTTGTTGTGAAGCCAGTGCCCACTTCAACAATTATATGCTCTTTCTACTTGACATAAGTGAAAACTCATGCCTCTTTATGTGACAAACATTTGCCAGGTGCTTGGGATATAAAAGTAGGTGAGACCTGGTCCACTCTAGCCAGGGAACTTCACGTCTACTGGGAGGTAAAGCTAAATGGGCAATGGGGTGTGTTGAATGCTATTGTAGAAGATACATCTAAGGCTTTGTGGTGGGCACTCAGATCTGGGAATGAAGAAAGTCATTCCCAAAGAGAGCTGAGATTGATCTGAAACCAAAAGGGGTGGAAGGCAAAGGTTTTCTAAACTCTGCTGTCCAACATGGTAGCCATTAGCCAAGTGGCTAATTCAGCTAGTTCCAAATACAGGTGCACTACAAGTGTGATTGGATTTTGAAGACCGTACCAAAAAAGAGGGTACAATACTTTATTAATTTATTTTAGATCAATGACAGATTGAAATGATATTTTAGGTGTATTGAGCTAAATAAATATATCATTAGAATAATTTTCTGGCTCTTTTTTACTTTTAAAATGTAGCTCCTATACTTTTTTAAATTACATAAACTGAATTATATTTTCTTGGACATTGCTGTTCTAGGCAGAAGCGATAGCTCATAATAAGTTTCTGGGGGAAAAAAAGCAAGGTAGATTGGGAAACTGCTAGTCATTTAACTGGAATACTGAGGTATGGGAGCTGCAAGAAATAAGTCTGGAGGGCTTCATGAAAGCCAGATCTTTGAAGGTCCTGTAAGTCGTGATATAGATTTTGAAGTCTGTCTTGGAGGCTTAGTGGAACTATTTAATGAGTTTACCCACAGGAAGATTTTCTGATTGATTTCCTTCCTCAAAATGATCTGCTTTCTTATGCCAAAATGCATTTTGCAAAGTTTATTTTTATGAACTTGGGCACAGAGATACATGCAATGATTTTTGATTCATTTGACTAGATTAGCTTGGAAAGTCATTCATGAACCAGCTAAAGGAGCTATAATAATCGTCCCAGGTTGGTTGGGTAGGTGATTTCCATTCAGATGTTTGAGACACCCTTAAAGTAATGAATAAGTGGCAAATTATATTTGGGATACTTTGGGTGCAGTGCTGGATTTTGCATTAATTCAAATCAGTTATATAATTAGGAGGCCAACAAAGCAGAAGTTCCATAAGGAAATAAAAGTAATATTAAAATTATATAACAGTTGATATTTTACCAAATGAAAGTCATTTTGTGGTCAGTATTGCTGTCGTTTTGAGCTCCATAAGGAGATGGCTTGGAAGGTCTATGAAGTTTTCACAGCTAATGCCTCTAAAAGTCCCTATCCAAGTCAACTTGAGTGCACCAAATAAGGGAGTTCAGAGAAGAGTAGTGATTAGTAATTACTAACCCAGAATCATTCATTGTGGTTGAATATTGCTATTGTTTCAGTTGCTACTTTCCTCCAATTTCCATCCGAACTCTTTCTCAAAAACCAATTCACCCTCTGCCTTTCTCCGTCTCGTAGGCTTGAAATAATTCAGGTGCTATTGGAGCAGTGCAAGCCAGGATTTAGTACTTAACGTCTAAACTGTCACTGCTCTAATTTCTCGTGGACTTCTAAGTCCAACTCCATTTGCAATCTGTACAGTTTCCTGCCAGAAAACATGATAATGGGATGTTAATTAAAAGGGAAAATCTAGACATTATGATATGGCTCAGTGCTCAAAACCCAAACCAGATGTGTTTGGGCAATGGTGGTGGCATTTCATTTCTCTCCGCACTCCCCAGCCCCAACCCCCATTGGTTAGTATTCAGCCTGGGATCCAGGAACAGTGCGTCATCACTGATAATGATCGGCTTCTTCCGAATGAACAAAAAATTGTGTAATTTCTCCTAGTTACTTTTTTGGAAAAAATTAAGTAGTTTTCTATTCAAGCCCTTTTAAAGAGCTATTTCGTGGGGGTGAATATATCTTAGGTTGAGCTCAGAGCTCACTGGTTAGCAACTGGCAGTTTTATCAGAAGTAGTAATATATACCCTCAGTCTATAGTTCTGATGTTTTCTGACTTATCACTGGGTTATACTTGCATCTTAGTTCCTACTTGCATATTAAGACGACTGACCTGGATTTACTCACGTTTATCCAGCCTCAGACACTAAGGAGGAACATGGCTGACTGAGCATTACTGAGATGGGGGTAACTCTGGAAAATTGAATGCTGTCGTTTCGGTTTCTCCCTAAGAGTGACCCCCGGTAGTAGGAACTTACTGAATGACTACTAGACTGAATGAGTGTAATCAATATTAAAGGCACAAGAAAAGTATCCTTTTGTTCTTGGATTTTGTCAGTTTCAGCATTTCTTTCTGCCCATTCACATCTTCTTATGGACCACCCCCACCACAGTTTATTCTTTTGATAGAGGACCTAACTATGCCATTCACTCTGGAAACTGCATGGGATTCATTCATTCATCTCATCTATAGTATTTGTCGTATACTTGGAATTTCTGAAGAAGTCAATGCTGTAGCTAACCTGACGTTGTGCACAAATCTTTTATTGCCAAAGTGGACATGCAGTTTCCTTGGCATAGGAGTAGGCTTTTAAAAATTATTGTAATTTGGGAATGTTGACTAAAAGTTCTAAGAATCCAAATTCTATTAGGCTATTCCTTGTTGTTACCTAGCATTGCAGAGCATTTTGGTGAGGTAACGCATACAAAATATTTACCATGGTACTTGATATATTTTAGACAATAAATGATAATTTCTTTATTAATTTTGTTTTTTTCTTAGACAAAACCCTTTCACCAGGATTATTTGATGAGAAACATAGCATTTTCTTCAGCTAGCTTGGGAGACTCTATACACTTTCTGATTAATATTTTGATATTGTAAAGTCAGTTAATTCAGGTTTTTTTTCTTTATCCCCTGTGTTTTGATATAATGAGGATTTACCATACCTGTTAATGCAACATAAATCTCCAATTTTACTATCTACCCCATCAGCAAACTAGCTTTTGTGAAACTTGAAGCTAAAAGATATTTGATAAATGCTCCATCTTCCTCAGTAGTGAAAACTGGTCTGAAAATAATTTTTCAAAAGCTTTTGCCAAAGGTTTAGAGTTCCTCCAAGCCTTTAAGAAGTTGGAAATGTTATTAAGCATTTTGATTTCTTTTCCTTTCATCTCCTGTTTAGAAATTAATGTCTTGAAAAATTGGCTGCAAATGTTAAGGTTTTTTAAAGATATGGAATCTATTCATCTGTCTAATAAAACTGCAACACATTAAAAATAATCGGTTCTCTGTTAGATATTTTGGCCAATCTTGGAAAGATTTTTTGTCTTTGCCTTTTTAGACCTCCAGATGCCTTTTAGTTTCGGTTTTAGTACCAGGAAAACCGAGCACCCTAATCATTTTCTCAAATGATAATTTTAACATGTCTTCAATCTCTAGTCTTTGTAAGGTACCAAGACATGGCCCCAGTCCTGTGTGTTATAAAAGGAGACGATAGACAAATAGATGTTTTAGGTGACTCTGCACAGCCCTTTGGATTTCTGTTCCTCTCATCTAGGCTGTGTCTTCTTTTTTACTGCAGAATGTATCAGTATCTGATATAAAAGGTCCTCTGGTTTATCTCCTTTGTGGGATCATTGTTGCATTCAGCTTTGTATAAAGAAGCAATTCAGAGACTGTCCCAATATGTCTGCATATGGACGTGCATATGGTAGATTTTAGCTTTAACTTCAAAGTTACTTGAATACATAGGCTGTGTGTATTCCCGTAATGGTAGCTGAACAATTTCCTTGTGATGGTTCAATTTCTTTCTCTCTCTTCTGCATTGCCCCCTCCTTTTCCTCTGTATAGTAGTAACCTTCCTTAAAAGGCTCATTAAAAAAAGAAACTCCATAACATCCATGCAAGCAGGCACCAGGAAGTTTAGATAGCAGTCCCATCACATTCTGTTATTTGGCTAGAGTCGGCTGCATAAATAGAATGGAATGTGATGTTATGATTCCATTGCCCAAGTGTATAGCCCTGCCCCAGGGTGAGCCTCGCCATTCATTTATATTTATTGACCTCCTGAATGTGCTGGGTGCTCTGAAGCAACACAATTACAGCCTTCAATTGAGACATACAATCTACATGGAAGTGAACCAGGCAGTCTGCTCTGTGTGCTGTACATCATCTGGTCAGTTATTTAGATCCAGTAGTTCATGTCAGGGGAATTGTGTTTTACCAACAATTGCAGCGAAGCCCTACCTCTGGTTCTCAGAGGTGATTTTTAAAAGTGAGAGTCCTGCAAACTTGTAGCTACTCCACAATTATTGCACTTAAACCCGTAAAAACAAATCATGAAAACCTTTGTTAATTCTCTTAGCTGAGCTACCTAGGCAAGTTTTTTCCTATGATAGACCACTAAACCTGGCTTTCTTTCTCCCTTATCTTAGGATACACTTAGGCATCTTTGATGTAATGAATGGTATGGAGTAAGTGTTAAAAATAATTAGTTGATTAGTGATTGATTGATTTTTTAACAAATATTTATTGGGACTTTACCTTTCGGGTATCCTTAGAACATGGTAGTCAATAGGACAGATACGGTTTCTGCTTTCATGAAACTTTCATTGTAGGGGGAGATGAACATTAAACAATAAATGAACTATTAATTATTTAATTATAATCGGGCACAGAACTACAAAGGATAAATAGAATGTTCTTTAAGAGCAACTAATAGGAATGGTGACCTCATTTCAAGTCTCTGAAAGGAAATGATTATTGAATTCGATGTAATTCTAGACAGCCTGTGCATGTTGGTGCAGGGGAGGGAGAGGTGGTGTAGGAAGGATGTTCCAAGTAGCAGGGGAACAGCTTGCTCAAAGTCCCTGGGAAAGGAAGGAACACCATATACGCTAAGGACTGGTAGAAGCTCCATGTGGCTGGAAAACACAGTAAAGGAAAGAATGCAATGTGTGGCGATAAAGCCCATGTTGGTGACAGGTCCAGACCATGACAGGCCCGTTAGGTCCTGCTACTGATTTAGGGCTTGCCTTACAAGTTAGGAGAAGCCATAGGAATCTGTTAGACAGTAAGCGGCATGGTCAGATTCCTGTTCCCTTAACAGAGACTACTCCTGCCTGAGAGAAAGAGTAGAGTCGAGGAGGAGAAACACAGACACGGGGCCCAAGTTATACTAGTCTGGAAGGAGATGCTGGCAGGTTGGTTTAGGGGAGATAGAATAAAGGAGCCGGACTAGAGAGAGATTTAGGAGGCACAAATCAACAGGGTGCAATGGGAGATGAGATGTGGGGGAAGGCACTCAGGTTTTTGTCCTGAAGAACTGGCTAGATGATGTTCATTTCAATGATACAAGCACACTGGAGAAAGACCCACTGGGGAGAGGGTGGAACTGGGGAGTTTTAATTGGGAAATGTTGGTCTAGTCTGAGACGCCAAGGGAACAACTAACCTCAGATATCAAATAGATGGTTATTTGAGTTTGAAGCGCAGAGGAACTCCCCTGATGAAAATAGGAAGAAGAAGGTTGCATAAAAGTAAAAGAAGGTGAAACATGGATGATTAGATAACCTAGGATAATACCTATTGTACAGTCTGTGAATTGTTCAGTTATATTTCACAAGTGCTTATTGAGTGCCCAGTCTTTGCCAGGTACTTTGCTAAATACTGGGCACATGAAAAGGAAAGACATTCAGTAAATAACACATCTCTTTGCCTTAGGCCCAAATTACTTTTCACATCATCCAAGACAGGATACTCTCAGTACATCCAGAGAAAACTCTTAGGCAAGCGAAATTTATACCTTAGTCCTGTGCTTCCTGGTCTTGACTTCCATCTAACTTAAATCTCAGCATCCTGAAGTTCGTTCCATTCTCGCTAGTCTGTGATAGACATGTAGCCTAGTTGGTAAGCACTCTCTTTATATTAACTCCTTCCATTCTTGCCTTTTCTCACTTTTGAGAGACATCATTGGCTTTGTCCTGTCTTTTTAGAACAAGATTTATAGGGTTGCTTCTTATATTTTTTTAGGAAATACACCCTCAGGCTACAAATATTCTTTTTGTAGTTTCAAGGTTGTAAATTGCTGAGTATGATGATATTGATGCCACTGGTGAAAATTAGGCCACACCCTTCCAGTCTGTTTCTAAAATAAGGTTCATTGAGAAAGTGAAGTTTATAATGCTTTTTATCGCTCTTAGTCTTTGGAGACCCATGACTTAAAATAGTCTATATTTTAAGACTGTATTTTTCAAATTATTTGTCTTTGGACCACCTGCATCACAATCATTTGGATGAAGATCCTTGAACCCTACCTTCCAAATATTTTTTAGTACATCTGAGACAAATCCTAATAACCTATATTTTTAATAAGCATCTCAGGTAATATTTACTTACACTAGAGTTCAAGAATCTCTCTTTGGAGCTACATCAAAAGTTGTGTCTCAAATCATCCTGCTGTATACCTTAAACTTGTACAGTGATTTACATCAATCATTTATTTCTTAATAAAACTGGAGAAGTTATACATCTCCTTATTAGAATTCTGAGTTAATGAGAAATTAAACAGTTTTCTAAGCCAGGTCAGCCTCTTACCAATTTTGAGGATTAATAGTAAAATATTTAATAGGTATTTTTGGTCAGTTATTCCATGATAAGAATGGTCACATTGCACACATTTCTTTTCTAACATGTGAAAGCTCATGTGACTGAAGTACAGAGATGGCAAAAAATGTAGAAGTGAACAAGGTGCCAAAGAGAGAGAGCGTGTACGGGCAGAAAGTGATACCGATGAAGTGAAAATTAAAACTCGGCTCAAGTGTAGCCTTTCATTCGGTTTTGCTGTATGTTTTGCTTTAACTGGCATGCTCTGTGGGTTCTTCTTCTGCATGATCGTACCTTTCTGAATGTTTCTAGAGGTTCAATTGCTTTCCTATCTCCAGAACTAGCAAGTCTCTCTTTACTCCCCCCACCCCCAGGAAGAACGCCGTGTGATTTATGTTGGCAAAATCAGACCTGACACAACCCGGACAGAACTGAGGGACCGTTTTGAAGTTTTTGGTGAAATTGAGGAGTGCACAGTAAATCTGCGGGATGATGGGTGAGAATCTTCAAGATTATTTCTTGTTTAGAAGCTGACATATGTAAAAAATTACGGCCATAAGATTACTAGGATGGGGATGCTTTGACAGATGACATGTTGAGTTCAGAACCTTATTTATTTTCTTTCATCCCTATTTATTAATCTTTCTAGTTGAGATTTTCTGTCCCAGAAATAAGTATTTAGCTGCTTGACAGGACAATCACACTGATAAATGGATACAGTGGTTCAGACATTGGTACCAGCGAAGTCTCCTGTAGTAGAAAGGGATCTAGTCATATATGCTAATGCCTCCTCTCTAGCTTTGAACTTTTCTTTGTCCATTGCAGAGACAGCTATGGTTTCATTACCTACCGTTATACCTGTGATGCTTTTGCTGCTCTTGAAAATGGATACACTTTGCGCAGGTCGAATGAAACTGACTTCGAGCTGTACTTTTGTGGACGCAAGCAATTTTTCAAGTCTAACTATGCAGACCTAGGTATGGATTTTATTGTACGTGGAATGAGGAATCCATAATGCAGAACTCAAAATGGAAGTAAATGCAAACTGTAGGCACATTGGGTTGAACCATTATTTTACTAGAGGGAATATTGGAATACAGAATTTATCTTATTATTTAATTTTTAATGCACGAGAGCGTCTGAAGTAAGGGGTGTGGGTTTGGGTGGCAAAAGGCAGGAATAAATTCGCTGTAGTCTCTTCCCTGATACTGAAATTCTGCACTGTGTATGGATGTATATGTGGTACATTGTGTTTCGTGTGTGTCTGTACTGGGTGCTTGTGTGGGGTGTAGTGTGCCTCTGTATGTGTTTATATTGTGTGCGTCTGTATATTTGTGTCATCTGCTGTTGCCTTCTGTTTCCAACCCCGAATCTTATTGCCATCACTGTTTTATGGAACAGAATATACAAAAGCCATGTTCTTTTTCCTTAGTATATCACAAAGCCTTAGAAATGGTAATGTTTTCTGCAAATTACACCTTAAGAGGAGAAAATAAAATTGTATGTGCTAAATCACACTATGCTTTCTTTAAAATGAATAAGAATTTCTGTTATTATTTGAGTAGTTCTGTGTGCTAACCACTGTGCCAGGGGCTTTGTGAGCATTTCCTCAGTTAGTTACCAGAATAATTATAGGAGCTAGATATTATTGATATCCCCATTTTACAGATAAGGAAACTGAAGCATATGTAAGTGTTGCATTTTTTTTTCCTGTTACAAAAGTTGTCCAGACTCAAGGGGTAAAAAATAAAGAAAATATTTTTTAAATATTAAGAAAAATAGAAATCATGTATCAGCCTGTCACCTAGAGATGACCACAATGCCAGTATTTGCATTCCAGTATTTTGTCTCAGAATGTCTCATTTCTTATAGTTAAGGTCTTATATTTAAATATACACTTTAAATTCTACTTATCTGAATTAATATTATATAAGTTCACTTTCCACTTAGTCACAGGTTTAAATATAATTCATCAAACACATTCTCATGGCTACACAGTATTTTGTTCAGTGAATAATGTCATATTTAATCATTCTAATTATAGCTAAACATTTATTCAATTTTTAAGTTTTTGATATAAATAATACCACAATGGACATCTTAATTTCCTTTTCAATTTTAATTTTGTTCCTTTGCATGTGATTTCCTGTCTAATGTGTGTAAGACTTTACATTTTTTGATGAAGGAAGGAAAATGGCAAATGTCTCATGCATATGACATAATTATTTAAAATCAATTATACTACTAATCATAAAATTAACATAAATCTATCCCTATGCTTTTTATTCTATTATATAAAAATTAGCATATTTCTGTCTGCACTTGCTTTGGCTTGGTATAAAGAAAGAAATGAATACCAAATGCAGGGATTTTTTCCCCTCCCTTCCACCAGAGAGATGTCTCCCTAGAGTAATTGATATCGGTAGTGTGCATTGTTCAGGGGGAATATGCTATAATTCACTTCAAGAGCTAAATAGATAGGATGAAGCAGGGGAGAGTTAGCTTACTGTTAGAGAGATAGAGGTCCAGGGATGAAAATATAAACGGTGGCAAGTCATTTATTTGTTCAAACGTTGGCTGATAAAAACAGTCAAGACAGATTGAAGTCTTGAGTTGATTTGACTTATTTTCTTCAGTGATGAAGGCCAGGGTGTTTCTAGTCTCTCAAAACATCTAGAGTTTAAAATAAGCTACCTAGAGGGGCCTTTAGATCACGATTCATCACCCGGAGAGGGAGGATTGAATGGTATTTCCAAATTGAACTAGAGCCTCCCTGAAATATTTCTAAGAGGAATGCTTCCCCTCTCGTTATCTCACCGCCTTGCCAGCAGCAATGAAACTTCGCCGTTGCTAAGCTAGCTCTCTGTATTTTCTGAAAAGTGCGTTTGATGTGCATTGTAGTAGCATGGGTTTTTCCAATTCCCTCAAGCCCTACAATTGCATGAAGCATGGTGGATCTGAGCGTAAGTGTGGTGTAGCTGAGGAGCCTACAGACTTTTGGAATCCTGCAGACCTGGGTTTGAAACTGGACTTGGCTTCTGACCTTAAGCAAGCAATTAAACTCCCTCTGCTTCTGCTTCTTCGTTGGTGAAATACCTTGTAATGCTGTCATGGAAATTAAATTAATGTTTGTGAAGCTGTTAACTGTGTCTGGCATAAAGCAGTTGCTCAATAAAGAGTAGCTATGATTATAATTAAACACAATGGTGATGAGAAGTTAGAGGTTTCGAGTTATTTTAAAACGGCAGCATCAACATCAGTGTCCAGCTTTTGAAGTGAAGAGCATTGCTGTGCATCCCGACTTTGTCTCCTGAAGAGTTCAACCTCAATGCATCAGGGCACGGCCACTGAATGTGGTGGACAGAAGCATATACTGGACAATTAGAAGGACTGTGAGCTGTCACATGTGTCCAGTGTAAAGTGAAAATGGTGTGAAACAGACACATTTCACCAAGAATAAAGTGACAAATCAGCTTAGATTTCACTAACTTTTTTCTGTTGTGTTTTTTTTGTCCCCCCAAATTAAGTTAGCTTGCACATCCTATTTCAATACTATTGAGGACACTTTTGGCCACTACAACATTATTAGTGCAAAATATAATGATTCTAATTATGATTTATGAGCCAGTTTTGAGAGACTCAGAATTTAAAGAGACAGTCAAAGTTACTATGGTGATACCAGGATTTAAGTCTAGTTTCTATGAATCTGTAATCTGTGTGTCTTTCTATTTACTGTCTTGTAAAAAATGAATCATTCTGCAAGATCTCAGTGAAAAATGTTAAAGAGGAAGGATAAAAATTAAATTAGGACTATCTGACCAGAGAAAGATGGGCTAGTACAAATAATAAAATAATTTTAATCCAAATAAATTATGGTATAGAACTTAAATATATAAAAAAATGAAACAAAGATAATATTCATCACAAGTTTTTATTGACTCAAAGAAATATAATACATTATCAGCATCTTGAATATATACATAACTTTTATTTTTTAAAATATTTTATTTATTTGTTTTTAGAGAGAGAGGAAGGTGGGAGAAAGAGAGGAAGAGAAATATCAATGTGTGGTTGCCTCGAATACGCCCCCTACTGGGGCCCTGGCCCACAACCCAGGCATATGCTCCAGCTGGGAATCGAACTGACAACCCTTTGATTTGCAGGCTGGCACTTAATGCCCTGAGCCACACTGGCCAGGGCTATATACATAACTTTTTATAACACCTTGCCATTTATTGGTAAATCATTCCCAGATCCCAACACAAATATTTTCAACCATAGTTTTAGTAATATGGCGGTGGTTAAGATGAATATATTCATTTAACAAATATTAATTTTAGTATCTACTTTGTGTGAACAGTTTTCTATATACCAGGAATACAGTTATAATATGATTTGTTTCCATTTATACAATGTCATTTGTAACATTTATTTTAAAAAGAAATTAAAGTGGCTTTTAGATTGTTCTTATCAAACTTTTTATTATATTTTATTTGAGTTGCAATATCTTTCCTTCAGTATGGAAGAAGGGGGTCGAATAGATGTTCTTGCTTTGAGAAGTGCATGCAACCACAAAAGATTTTGGGGTACCTACTGTGTGATGCAGTATGCTCATTAGTGGATATATATGTAGATACCACTTCCCATACTTCACAGTAAAAAAACCTTGAGAACCACTGTTTTAAAATATTTTTAGTATTTGCTAATGAAAATACAGAACCACTGAAATTTTGGGTCTCATTCAGAATAATCCCAACTTAAAGTATTTTAATCATTCTCAAAACTTCCTCCAAGGACAGATATGCACGTGTGTTTCTGATGGGTCTGTGCCAACCTTGATGTCACGGTGACTCCCAACATCAAGAGACTCTGTCCCCTTCCTCTATTTTAGGGCAACTCGGGGCAACTCTGATTTCAGGCTAATCTCTGGCAATGAGAAGACTTTCTTTCTTTCTTTTTCTTCTCCTCCTCCTCCTTCCTCCTCTTTTTTGTTTCTACAGAAAAGATTTTGATTTGAACAACAGCTGCCAGTGAGGTTCTAGTGATACAAACAAACCATTAGGCTATGAAGACAAGGATAGAGAAGCATTATAATTTAAGAATTAACCATTTAAGATGTTAGTAAGGAAAGATTGGACATTTTTGTCCTTGCTTTTATGTCTGGGGATGACTTTAATCATTGTTGCTTTGTTCTTGTTCTTACCTGGGAAATGTTGCCTGACAAAAATCCAGTAAAGACAAAGAATGGTGAGAATGAAAGAGAAAAAAAAAAGTGCCTTGAATTCTTTGTTTTGAAAACTAAGGTGGTTAAAGTAGATTGAATGAAGGGGTTAAAAAAAAGGCAGCCTGGGGCTACAGAGCTTGAGGGATTACAACCTTTTCAGCAAAGCACCTCGTGAGGACAATGATCCTGCCTCCACATTATCTTATACTCTTCTGTCATTTTGAGCATTTCATTTTTGGAACTTCGTCTGAAAATGGGAATGTTCATATTTTAGTAGGGTGGTTAATGCTTTCCAGAAAACATTTTTTCCCTTCAAAACACGTGCTTTCAAAGAATGAATGTATTCGTAAGAGGTTTTCTGTTATATTTCCACAATATTCTTTCTCACTTGCAAGACTGGCAAAATATCTGACTTTTTTAGAGATGTCAATGGAGAAAATCAGAAAGAATTAACAGGTTTTTACTTTATATCCAGCACTGCTGAAACACATTGATTTTGTTGAGGGCTCACTCTTTGAAGTAGCATTGTGAGGCTTTGCACAAAAGCTGACTTGGGCCCGTTTAAGGATCCGAGGAAGACCATGGCTTTATGCACACCTGCATGTTTTCTATCTCCTATGAATTAGTAAAGAGACTGAGTTTACCCTCTCCAGGCATGAAACGTTTCTCTAAACCCTCTGATTCGGGGGAGTTTGTGCCACTATTGCTGGGGCACCCAAAGGTATGGAGTGAGTCAATGCCTGGATCATATATCTCACCTGCCTCAAAGGACAGAAGC
Organism: Carollia perspicillata; assembly: GCA_004027735.1. Classification (NCBI taxonomy): domain Eukaryota; kingdom Metazoa; phylum Chordata; class Mammalia; order Chiroptera; family Phyllostomidae; genus Carollia; species Carollia perspicillata. The sequence continues at coordinate 45,206 of PVKM010004233.1, forward strand.
AGGGTAAGGAGCGGGTGAAATTCTGATTCCCTTTTTCCCACTCAACTGGATTTTGTGCTCAATGAAATCAGTCCCATTGAATGGGAAAATTAGTTCCAGCTTCTACTCTTGTCTCTCATTCTAAGTTGTTGAGGAACCTTGGGTAAGAAAAGTAGGGTCTTATTTTTAAAGTATATCAACTGGATAAGTTGCTATTGAATAGAAATTTTTTAAGTCTATTCTGATTACCTTCTGGGTGTGTTTAAGTCTGAAATGCATCAATAGTGAGAGTGTGAATGCTCACCATTCCTTACCACATATATACACACATACACACATATGTGTATATATACATATTTGTATACACATGTATGTATATGTATATCTATATCTGTCTATCTGTATATGCCAACAGAAGTTGGGCATGTTTTTGAAAGTATATCATTGATTCAATAAGTTGCTGTTAAATTGGAAACTGGGCCATCATGAATGAGAAGATTGAGTTAATAACCATCATCAGCAAGGGTGCACCTAACCAGGCTTGGGTTTCTTTCAGATTCCAACTCAGATGACTTTGACCCTGCTTCCACCAAGAGCAAGTATGACTCTCTGGATTTTGATAGTTTACTGAAAGAGGCTCAGAGAAGCTTGCGCAGGTAACATGTACCCTGGCTGAGGATGACAGAGGGACGGTGAATACCTCATGGGACAGCGCGTCCTTCCCTAACAGACTATTGCAAGTCATACTTAGGAATTTCTCCTACTTTACACTCTGTACAAAAATAAAACAAAACAACAATACAACAACAACAACAACAACAACAACAATGGTTTACATGAACACAGCTGCTGAAGAGGCAAGAGACAGAATGGATATCCAGTAAGCACATGTTTATTCATGGGTGTCAGCTTTGCTTTCCCTGGAGTCTCTCGGTGATGGTGTGTGTGTGCGCATGTATGTGTGTTTGTGTGTGCGCGCACATGCGTGCCTGGTTTGGGGGAAGTATGTATGTACAGGTGGGGACTGGGGGCTCCTGACCAGAGTGTGCCAGGGCAAACCACTTCAAATGGCAGCAGTTCCAAGAAGACACACGTAAAACCTAGGACTTCAAAATGTTCATATTCTATTCAAAAGGAAAAAAATGAATAAATTCAAAAGGAAAGAAAACTAACCAACCAACCACAAACCATCCTAAAGTGACAGCCGCTGATGTCTGGGCATCAGCCTCCGTACTCTTGTTTTTTTAAGAAAGTACAAAATCAACTTGAAGCGAGCATTCTCTCATAATGTAATGATTATATGACAATCCCGAAGAAACCACAGGTTCCGTAGAACTAATACCCTTTCTCTCTCTCTCTCTCTCTCTTTTTTCTTTTTTCCTTTTGCCGTGGAATCTGGGTGGGAGAGGATACTGCGGGCACCGGAATGCTATACTTTCCTAACATTTTGAAGTTGCTGTCGTTCGTCCTTTATCCTGACACCCATGTAAATGTCCAAAATGTTGATCTTCCACTGCAAATTTCAAAAGCCTTGTCCATGGTCAAGCGTGTGGCTTGGTCAATGGTTCTTTCTGAGGAGCGAGCACGGTGTTACATTATGAATGAGAGTTGGGTAGAACTCTCTGGGATGTGTTCAGATAGTGTAATTGCTACATTCTCCGATGTAGTTAAGTATTTACAGATGTTAAATGGAGTATTTTTATTTTGTGTACATACTATAAAAGAATGTTCTTTTTTTGTTACAGCTATGCACTGTAAATGCAGCCTTCTTTTCAAAACTGCTAAATTTTTCTTAATCAAGAATATTCAAATGTAATTATGAGGTAAAACAATTATTGTACACTAACCTATTTAGAAGCTGAACTTACTGCTTATATATATTTGATTGTACAAAAAAAAAGTGTGTGTGTCCGTTGAGTGCAGCAACAAAATGATGCTTTACGCACATCCATCCCTTCTTAGGTGAGCTTTGATCTAAGCATCTTGTCAAGAAATATCCTAGCCCCCTAAAGGTATTAACCACTTCCGCGATATTTTTCCACATTTTCTTGTTGCTTGTTTTTTCTTTGAAGTTTTATACACTGGATTTGTTAGGGGAATGAAATTTTCTCATCTAAAATTTTTCTAGACAATATCATGATTTTATGTAAAGTCTCAATGGGTAACCATTAAGAAATGTTTTTATTTTCTCTATCAATAGTAGTTTTGAAACTAGAGGTCAAAAATCTTTTTAAAATGCTGTTTCGTTTTAATTTTTGTGATTTTACTTTGATACAAAATGCTGAGGTAATAATCACAGTATGGTTTTTACAAGAATTAATGTGTGTCTGAAGACTGTCTTGGAAGCCAGTATCCCTTTCCCTTGGCAGAGTATGATGACGGTGTTTATCTGCATTTTTTACAGTTATGCATCCTGTATAAATACTGATATCTCATTCCTTTGTTTACTAAAGAGACATATTTATCAGTTGCAGATAGCCTATTTATTATAAATTATGAGATGATGAAAATAATAAAGCCAGTGGAAATTTTCTACCTAGGGTGCATGGCAGTTGTCAGGGTGGAGTTTCCGTGTTTCATTTGGGTAACTCAGCTTCTGCAGAAGCAATGTTTCTGCTTGCACTAGCATGGCCTCTGGCGTGACCATGATCTTGTTCTTGATGACATTGCTTCTGCTAAATTCAATAAAAAACTTCCGAAAAACCTCCATTTTGAGCATCAGGATTTCATCTGAGTGTGGAGCCCCCGGAATGGAAAAACGTTTGGAGTGTGTATTCACGTTTCTAAATTGAGATCCGATCACGGTTTGGCTGACGTGACTTTTCTGGAAGACATGATAGTCCTACTTTGTAATCGTTCTTTTCCCTTCTCTCGCCCAACACGATCTTATACGATGGATCTCACCCCCAGGCCAATGCAGCTAATTTTGATAGCTGCATTCATTTATCACCAGCATATTGTGTTCTGAGTGAATCCACTGTCTGTCCTGTCAGATGCTTGCTTGATTTTTGGGCTTCTTCTTTCTAAGTAGATAGAAAGCAATAAAAATACTACGAAACAAACTTGTTCACAGGTTCTGCGTTACAAGAGTAACACATCTTTAATCCGCCTAATTCTTGTTGTTCTGTAGGTTAAATGCAGGTATTTTAACTCTGTGTGGACGCCAAACTAAAGTTTACAGTCTTTCTTTCTGAATTTTGAGTATCTTCTGTTGTAGAATAATAATGATAAAAAAGACTATTAAGAGCAATAAATTATTTTTAAGAAATCGATATTTAGTAAATCATATTATGTGTTCAAGGACCAGACGTGTTCTCTATTTTGCCTTTAAATTTTTGTGATCCAATTTTGAAGATCTTCTCCTTTTTGCCCTGGATTGTTGACATGAGTAAAAATACTTGGTTTCTTTTCTTACTTATCAAAAGACAGCACTACAGATTTCATGTTGAGAATTAATTTATTCCCCCTCTGGCCTGACAAATATTGTTACCATAAAGATCGTTTTTTTCCCCCCATGGACTTCAAATTGCATCTAAAATTAGTGCAAAGAGAGAATCACTAAACCATCTGAATAGAGCTTTTATATCTTATGCAGACACTGTGGGTAGCCCATCAAAATGTAAACTGTATTCCTTTTATTTTTATTTTTTAAATTTTTTTGGAGAGAATATTTCAAATGAACACATGCACCCCATCATGACGGGAAGCAAATTTCAGCATAGATCTCTAGGGTTTTTAGATGACCGCGGGCCATTGCCTTCATGCTGTGGTAAGTACCACATCTACAATTTTGGTAACCGAACTGGTGCTTTAGAAATGTGGGTTTTTTTTTTTTTTTAAGAAATGTAGCAGAATAATTCTTCCAGTGCAACAAAATCAATTTTTGCTAAACGACTCCGAGAGAGCAACGGCTGGGCTGTCACCATTCGAAGCGGCAGAGAGGGAGCTCTGCACTACCGGGGTATGATGGTTGGGTCAGTGGAAAAAAGGAAACCTTTTCATGCCTTTAGATGTGAGCTTACAGTAGGTAATGATTATGTGTCCTTTTTTGATGGCTGTAACGAGAACTTCAATCACTGTAGTCTCAGACCTGATCTATAGATGACCTAGAATAGCCATGTAATATAATGTGATGATTCTAAATTTGTACCTATGTGACAGACATTTTCAATAATGTGAACTGCTGATTTGATGGAGCTACTTTAAGATTTGTAGGTGAAAGTGTAATACTGTTGGTTGAACTATGCTGAAGAGGGAAAGTGAGCGATTAGTTGAGCCCTTACCGGGCTTTCCCCACCCCCCCACCTGCCAATTCTACATGTATTGTTGTGGTTTTATTCATTGTATGAAAATTTCTGTGATTTTTTTTAAAATGTGCAGTACACATCAGCCTCACTGAGCTAATAAAGGGAAACGAATGTTTCAAATCTACTTCTGCTTTTCTTATTTATCGCAACCAAACTCCCGGCCTGTTTCTCAGGTCAGTACACATTGTTTGCTCATTATCATTCTCTTTACCCCTAGATCTCCCTCCCTTTTTCCCTACTTTTCCATGTCCACGGGTGGATTTCAGTTTCAGGGTAACATGTGCCTTCTATACTTTACGTTGTCTCTTTGTGAATGGCAAAGGAAGAAGTGGTGATTTTTGTAGAGACTTTATCCCGTGGACAAGCTCTGTTTTTCTATGTACCCGTGAAATGATTTTAAGTACAAGACATCACCTCTAGTGACTAACACACTAAACATTCAGCTTAGGAAACCACTGTACTGTAGATGGAATGAATACTGTTTGAAGACTTGTAATAGAAGGCAGTCTCTATAAATGTAAGTCATCATCAGATTAAATGCAGGACATGCTGATAGCTGCTGTCAGGATGTCCCCTGTGCCATGTAGGTGGTTGGTGGTCCTAATGACAGAGAATACACTGGTAACCTTCTGGCATCCCCAGACTCCCTGTGGTCATCCCCACTCCCAGCAACTTGCACAACAAGACCCAACAGAGGCATAGTGTGGGGAAAGGGTGGCTAAATATATCCTAGTCCCTGCCCCCAAGCTCCTACAGAAAAAAAAAAAAAACATGCTTTTAATTATTAGAAATGTAATAGAGCTAACCATTATGTGTTGAAATCTGCAAGACAACAAAAGAAGCATTTCCTGTGGTTCTAGTTCTGGTTTTTTAAAAGATTTTATTTATTTATTTTTGAGAGAGGGGGAGAAATATCAACGTGTGGGTGCCTCTCACGTGGCCTCCACTGGGGACCTGGCCTGAAACCCAGGCATGTGCCCTGACTGGGAATCAAATTTGTGACCCTTTAGTTCACAGCCCATGCTCAATCCACTGAGCTTCAACAGCCAGGGCTTATTTCTGTTTTATATTTTCCATTTATTTTATTGAAATAGAACATTTAAAAAATGCCATTATCTTACCTAAATAATGTATTCACCTAAAACCATAGTACTGACAACACTCTGAGATTCAGTGGATAAGCCTCAGGTCTGGGCTTGTCTCCACTGACCCTTAAATTGTGTAGGGTATTTTTAATCTTTTGGCTGGAACCAGCAAGGATGTCAGAATAATGCAAGTCTTTTTCTTTTTAAAGGGTTAACTTTTGAGCTTTAAAAGCCTTTTGAGAGTAAAGAGGGATTTTTAAGATGTAGCATCAGCAGCTGCTGCCCTGGTCCAGGGACATTCCAATTAGATAAAAGATTCATTTGATGTTCTTCAAACATTAAATCACTTCCATCCTTGATGATACTGGTGGCAAAATAATTATTTAAACCAAAATTAGGCTGACAAAAATAAATGAGCACTGGATATGATGTGTTTATTTAAAAGGACTTTGTTTCAATTCAAAAGTCCTCCTAACTAAGTCTGTCTAACCTGTTCAATATGACATTGGTTCAAAATTCTTTTCCAGTGTAGCCAATATTCTATTCGCTGTAGCATTCTTTAGCTAATCATTGGATAGAATTTACAGTCTTAACAACATTAGTACACTCATTTGACACTAGTGTTAGCAGCTACACATAACACAGTAATAATTGTAGAATATTTGAACCAAAGCATAGTATTTGTGATATTTTAACTTTACATTAATCTTATGTTTTGCAATTCTTGTTGCTGTTTCTTGTTTCCAAACACCCTATACACCATTATAAATCAATCTCCATACTTTATTAAACAGCAGAGAGTAATAAAGAAGGTCACAACTTATAGGGGAGTTCCTTGGAGGTTTGTAACATTGTGATTTAAATCTCAGGAAGATTTAATCAAAAGCTGAATTAATCCCTGGGGGGAAAGATGCTCTATAGATTCTATTGGTGGGCACAAAGCAGCCTATTTCTTTTCGTTGGCCTCTGTTAACATGTTGAAGAAGAGGAACAACTTCTAGAAAGACAGTAGGGTTTTCTTGGTGGGGGCTAGATAATAAGCAGTGACCTTTGTGTCAAGCTTCTAGCCTGTTATCCAGGATGGCCCGCTTTATTCTCACGGTGGCGTTATCGGTTCTTCTGGTGCTTAGTTAAGGTAAATGTCCTCCACCTTCTTGCTCGCCTAAATATGTTCCATGTGATTCTAGTAGTTCTGCAAGGTCCCTAAAGCTCCACTCCACTTGAGCTTGTGGAATGTGTGGGTCACATGAGCTGGTTTCCAGGGCTTCGGTCATAATCAGGTGACTGCCCCGGGCACATTCTCAGGGGCTCTGGAAACTGGCAGGCGGAAATGATCAGAAAGTACAGGTATTTCTAGGACAAGGTTCTACCGAAAAGCCTAACATTTTCCATGACGAGGATGTAGGCCAAGAGGCCGTCACCTTCCCCTCTGCCTCTTTTTTGTTCTTAGTCCATAGAAATGTCACCCTATCCCTTTTAGCTCCAAAACTATTACTGAACATCAGCTGACTTAGAGAAGGGGAAAAGTGGAATTAATTAATTGAAAAAAGTGAGCGAACTTTTAGAGGAGAAAACCAAATGATACTATAATATTTTCATGATTAAATTAAATGAACATAATTATGCATGCACATATGCACACCAAGGCATTATTATAATCAAGAACCTTAAAATATTGCATTGTTTCAAATTTATGCATATAGCACTTACAGAAGGCAAGTAGCTAGTGTGATATTTGAATTTGCATATTGACCATTTTCATATATTAATTTCTGGAAGGAAGAAGCTGAATTATTAGGAAAAGCCCTGGGGTGATTTAGAAAAAATATTGTGCTTCTGCTCGTTTTGGAACATCAGGGGCACTTAGCAACATTATCTTTTTTTTTCCACGTAGTTTTCTGTGATGGATTTTCAACAAGATGACATCCAAGTGAAAACCGAAATTAAATGGGAAGGAAAGAATGTTAAGTGGTAAAATCCTAAATAGCTTATTAGACTACTTAATTGGAGGGAATTTATTTTTGCTGCTGTTAGGAGCTATAGTCAAGCTTCTCTTTAACAATACTAATTGATGAAAAAAGTGGCTTTTGTCCTACAGTTACTGCGCGTTCCCCTCCAGGAAGTCATTTCAGGGGGTTCACAGGCGCCTTCCTTTGTTGGACTTCGGTGTTGCTGGGAACAAAGTCCTGTCCTCGTTCATATCATGGCTTTCTCATTTTGTTTCCAACCAGGTCTATTTTTCTCCACCTGGAGCTTCTCAGTGCACCTGAAAGACATGAAAGAAAATAAGGCTGTGCTTATTCTCATTTAACCATTTAGCAGGTTTTCAGCTGGATGGCTATACCCGTCAATCGAATGACTGATGTTTCGTAGTGCTTGGAGGTAGTGCCCTCTGTAAGCGTTTCGCTATTCGATGGCAGGAATATGTGTACGCTCTCACAGAATAATGATTAATTGCTCTGCTTCTTAGAGAAGGAGAAGTTAGCAAGCTGGTCACACAGTCCGTGGTACGGCCATGTTCCTTTCATGTCAGGTAACTTCATGATC
>PVKM010004234.1:7037-53202 GCA_004027735.1 Carollia perspicillata
ACTTGGCTTTCACAATTACGTATCTCCTGCTTGTATCACGAGATCTCTCCCCTCCCCACTTTGTTGCGAAGGTATTTAACCACCCACCTGACCCCTCCTCAGTGCCCAGAATTTGGAAGCTGTCTCCTCTGGGCCCACGCGTGTAATAAAGGCTTACTCCGTCACCCCATACCGTGTAAGAGTTCGTTTTTCCGTAACATTACAAATGTTTCGCATGGCATTCAACCACTCCACATAGTAGCTACGATTTTTGTCTCTATTTTACATATAAGTAGAATGAAGATCAGCCAGTTTAAATAATTTTCCCAAGGTTGACTGAACTTGCAGGTGGATTCCTTATTAAAAAGGCTCCCCCTCCAGAGTGCTGAAGGATCTGCTCTCCCAGGACAGCCAGCCTCCTGACATCTTCTCCCTGTGGACCCCACCATGAGAACAAATGTTGTCCTGATTCCTGTTGATTTGGGAGCTAAGGGACCAACACCCCTGCATTTCAGCATAAATTGCAGAGCCTCAGCAATAGCCCTGTGTGGCTCCTGAGGGCAGGAGCACATCCCCACATCCCTTCCCAATTCCCAGGCACTTATCGCTTGGACAGCTGCAGTGGAATGATTTACAGCCTCTTGGTGTTTTCCAGCAAGAAGCTAAAAAATGTCACATTCTGTGGAATACCAATTGCACAACCTCTCCCAGAAAGTAGCCACTGGGGACTTTCCATAGACTTGCTGCCTTCTCCCCCAACCCTCCATACACTTTTTTAACGAAGGGCTTTCCCTGTGGCAGTCCTGCCTTGACTAGGCTCTATGTGATAGGGAGGGAAAGAAGTTAGGAACTGAGTGGAGTAAAATTTATGCAGTGGTGGGTTTCCCCATGCCTCCACTGAGCTTAAGGATTTTTTCCTTCACATTCTGCTTCTATCACAAATGGACTCATTTAACAAATATTTATTGAGCCCCTTTCATGTACTAGATGCTGGGGAAACAGGATGGAAAAAACACCCCGCCTCTGCTCCTTAGTCTAGCTAGTAGTAAAGAGGCTAGGAGTAAGTATTTGCTGTGCAGTGTGATAAATGCTATAACAGAATGGAGCCTGGCAGGGATTGTGGGAGCACAAGGGAGGGTTCTCACCCTGCCTGAGGAAATCTGGGAAGGTTTCACAAAGGAGGGAGCATTTAAGCTGTTCCTCTAAGGCTCATGAAACTGCGAAGCCTGTGAGGGTAGCCCAGACACGGAATGGGTTTCAAAAAGCATGGGAGTGTGGAAGGATGCTGTGACAGTTCGTATGTCCACCTGGCTCAGCTGCAGTACCTAGTTACTCCATCAAACACAGATGAGTTACTAATCTAAGTGCTGCTGTGAAGGTATTTTATAAATGTGGTTAACACCTATAATCAGTTAATTTGTATAGAGGATCCACATTCTTTGGCATGTGCTCACCAAATACTAAAAATTCAATGCATGTTATTTATGGTTAGCTATTATTATCATATTGCTATTATATTTATTATGATAAAATTGAGATACAAATAGGCTATTTGACTCACTTAAGGTCATACAAGTAGCTTTAATTTAGTGAAAACCCTTGGGGTGCTACTAAACATGAGCAATAGACATGAGCAGTCATTACTGTTTTCATCACCATTTACAGGTGAGAAAACTGAGGCACAGAATGGTTAAGACACTTGACCAAGTTTGCATAGTCAATAAAGGGCAGACTCTGGATTCAAACCCAGAACTTTGGAACTATCCCTGCCCTACAGTCCAATCCTAAAACACAGTTGATGTTCTACCCTGTGCTTCTATGTTCCTGCTTCATCAGTCAAGACATCTCTCATCACAGCCATCCCCACCTTCTGAGTAGATAAAATCAGACTGTGAGTTCCTCTGTCTATAGAAGCTAAGTGTGACGCAGAGATGGGCCAGTCTCAGTCAAATCTGTAATTCATTGCTGGAAGAACCCCTGGCATCAAATCAGAACATTGTCTCCAGATCTGCCAGAACACTTCCCCCATCTGCACTCAACCATTTGGATTCGGAGGACGTTTTTCCAGGCAGTCAGATATGTCTGCTCTGCAGGATAGGGCTTGCAGGGTGTGCCCCAGCCTGGCTGGAATGCTGCTGCCCCTGGCTGACAGCCTCAGGTACTGGGTTTCCCATGCTGGATGGCTCAGGTCAATACTACGCTCTCATCAATTATGGCCTAAGGCTGGACAGCTAGTCATCCATCAAGCCTTCACAGCCCTCTGGAACAGAATCATTGGGACCTTGCAGCCTATTCTTCCATGCTCGGGCCTGAGATTTCACTATCAGAATTAAAAGGTTCCTGCTCTGTCTTCTGGTTTGAAATTTCTTTGTATCCAAATTATTGGTATTTGGGGGGCTTTCCTCTCATGAGTGCTTAATGTCAGAATAATGAGACTTTGAGGTTCAGCAATTCCCTTGATTAATTTCATTTCAATTTCTTTTTCTTCTATTTTATTCAGAGAAAAACAATTTAATATCATATTTCAAAAAGGTGAGGATCCCAGGATCCCTTTCTTATCATTTTACTTCCATCTGTTGATCTTCTATCTATTAGTATATAAGCATAGAAAGATGTCTGGAACGATCTTCATCAAATGTTCACTGCAGTTATTTTGAGATGATAAGCTCTGAGGTACATTTGGCATCCTTTCTTTGTACTTTTCTGAACTATTTGTGTGTTTTAGGACAGTCATGTATCTTTTCCACCAATGAAACCAGAAAAGGCACTGGCGTTCGGGCTGCCTGTCACTACCAAACCCAATAAGCAGAGACAGAGATTGAATCTTTATGGGCACTTTATTCAGACAGCCAGGGAACTGAGATGATGGTGGGTTCATACCCTAATGGGCCATCTTACATTTTCTTTCCAAGCCAGCATTTTCATAACAGAGAACAAAGTGCAGTGAGGGGTTTTGAATTAGGGAAAATTTGATTAAATAAACTGCAGTATTCTTGGCCTGGGCAGTTAGCTATTTCCAGGGGCAGGTGGTCAGGTGGTCATCTGTCTTTCCCTGGAGTCTCTCCCTGGAACACAAAGGCCTGGATGCCTCCACTTGTCCCCAGGGGGTAAACTTTAGCAGTGCCCCCGGAGGTCAGCTGTTTTCCCAGGAGCTAGGAAGGGCCTTATCTGTAGTTTCTGAAACAAAAGCTTTAACATATGCATTACTTACTAGGCTGATAACTATTTACCTTAAGCTAAAATTTTCCAACTCTTAAGTCCCCTATCGCCAAGACAGTCATCATAAAAGAGAGAGGGGTATATAGAAGCTCAGAACTAAGAATGGGGCCTCACATATTTTCAGTCCCAGCCTCTAACACACAGGTGAAGAAATGGAAGCCCGCATTGGGCAACAGATTTATCTCAGGTCACATAGTAATTTTATTGTTGAGGCAAGACTAGAACTAAGACACAGATCTCAGTCTGGGTTTTCTCCCAATATTAATTCATACCTTCATCAAATATTTAGTGGCCATATACTTGAAAATAAGATGAGTCCAATGCAGTCCCTGCCCTCAAAGAGCTGGAGACTTGAATCAAGATTTATATTGTAATTGATGAAATTATGGAGGACACTACAGGGGCCTGTGAGAGCTCAGAAGAAGAGGGACCTGGTCCAGGCAGGAGAAGAGAGAGGGGCTCCAGGGAAGGTCCTTGGAGAAGATATGAATAGCCATTGGTTAGATATAAGAGGGGGCAGGGACAGATCCAGCCAAGAGAACAGCATAAACACATTCATGGGTACAAGAGAGAACATGAGCATGCATCAGAGGGAGAATAGTCACCATGCAGCTAAAACAAAAGTGCGAAGTAGTGGTTAGGGCTGGGGGAGGCATTAGGTTGGAAAGTTAGACACGGGCAGGTAAGAGTCAAACTCCCTGGAATCTGCATGGAAACCACGTGAGGACATGAACCTTGTCTTTCTTATTTGCTGCAGTGCTCACAGCACCTAGGATCAGCAAAAAACGGCATCCCCTCCAGGAAGACTTCTCTGGCTCCCTCTTTTCCGCATAGCCAAAATTAGCCTCTTCCTTATTTCTTTGTCTTAGATCTTTGTCCATTTATTTTAGCACCTATAAAAATCTGTCTGGTAGAAGAGATTATTTTTCCATGCCAGTCTTTCCCACTAGACCTCAGGCTATAAAAAGAAAGTTGGAGGTTAGCATATCTGATTCCGCTCCTTATCACTCCAGAGTGTTTGCCACATAGTACTCAGTAAAGGTTTGATGAAAAGATACTTATTAATATGGCGGAAAAACGGACTCTGACACGATGTGGGGTCAATGGAGTGAGTGCTTTATTAACACATGCGGACCCAGAGGAGACAGCCTCCAAATTCTGGGCGCTGAGGAGGGGTCAGGTGGGTGGTTAAATACCTTTGTAACAAAGTGGGGAGAGGAGGGGTCACGCAGCACAAGCAGGGAGCAGGAGAGTGGGAGCCAAGGACACAGAAGCAGAGGGCGGAAATTGCCCAGGGCTGGGACAAAGAGATAGTAAGAGATTAACTGAGTCTGAGACAGAGAGTCAACTACTTAACAGGTGGTCATCTGGAGCCTGGGGGCCACCAGGGAGCTATCAGAAGTCCGGAACAGAGTGCCAGCTTTAACTTCTATTACATTAAGTTCCCCTCATCCCAAGTCTTCCCTACCAATTTACCTGGAGCTTTTTACTACACCTGGCCACAGTACCTACAATTCTAAATGCCTAAGGAGCTCTGCAGGAAGGATCCTGTTGGGATGGTGAAGACTGTAGTGAATATATTTTAGTTCCACCTGTTCAGGAGTCATTCCCTTTTCTTTTGGTTATGAACACTTTTGTTGTACCTTGGTAAGCTACCCATTGAACATAATTTTGGTAAGATTGTTAGTCAAGGTGATCCATCCAACCCCAGCTTGTGGGTGACCAACAGGCTGGGTCAATCTGTTTCTCTCTCCCAGGCTTTTCAAAAATCAGCAGAGTGATACAAAGACCAAACAAACAAACAAAAAAACCCTGAAACTAATATGCCCCAATGTGTTTCCTCATATCCATTCTTATGGGTAACTGAATCTGTTTTTGCTGTTTGCAACTAAAGAATCTCTACAAACTCAGGCACTGAATCACTCATTGCTTGGCATGTTTCACTAACTCTCTAGGGCCACAGGCAACTTACAATGGGCAGTGTTTTCTGTTCTCATTCAACTATTGAACCAGTCTTTTTGAGGACTACTTTGTTCAGGGTACTGTGCTATCTTTCTGAAGTTTATATTACATGGATATTAACAAGGAAATGTTGGTAACCTCAATTTTGAAAAGCAGGCAAAGCATATAATTAACCAGTGTTTGGAACAGGAAGCCCCCCCAAACCACCCAACAAATGAAGAGATGCTCAAACTCATTAATCATCAGAGAAATGCAAGTGGAAACAACAACATGATAGCAATTTACACCTGTGAGATTGACAAACATTAGAAAGCTGGGTGAGGCCAAGTGCTGTCTGGGGAAGATGTGGATTTGCTTTCTCAGGAGGAAGTGTGGTGTGGTTCAGACATTGTGGAGCAACCTGGCAGTGCTTGGTCACAGCACACCAGTACTCATAGCCTGGGGCCAACAATGCAGTCCCTAGGGGTATGCCTCATACCAACTTTCCCACTGGTCTTTAAGGGAACATGCATGAGAACTGAAGCACTGTTTGTGGTAACATGAGTTGGAGAGGAATGGGATGCCCATCACAGGGAAAGTGGATAGATAAGAAAAGAAGGACACCCCCCAAAGTGTACTAAACAGTAGTTAAAAGAAGCTGAATAGCTTCGCACCTACCAATATGGATGGAATGTAAAAACAGAGTATAGGAGAAATAAAAGAGAAAAAAATAGAATGAAATATGGCACAATACCATTTATAAATTAAATAGAACATCACTAAAATAATATTTTGAAAGAACAAATACAGAAATGATGCACATTAAATGCATTGGTATGCTTATCTGTTGAAAAGAGAAAATAAAATTGGAAGTGGGATTAAAGTGGAATGAATAAATAAATAAAACAGAAGAAGATGGGGAAAGTTGATATTGTTGCATCTTTTACTGAAAAGCATTAAAGAAGGAAGCTGACTTTAATGAGGTAGGATGACAGGACCTTGAGAAGTCATAGAATCTGACCAAGGACAAGCTTTAGCATCATTTGGGGACCAATGTGGCAGGCACCACTGCTTCTTCGAACTTCTGGTGACAAGTCTTCCATGAGCTCAAGGCTGTTTTCTGAAAGACTGTGCAGGAGTGGCTGAAGCTGTTTGCTGTAATCTGTGTGTCTCCTGGATACTGTATGTTCTGATATCAGCGAGTTACTTACCAATGACACTGCCCAGACCAGGAGATGGATATCTTCCTATTCTGGTTACATGAATCACTATGTCCTAGGGCAGATGGATCAGAAGTTAGGAGCAGAATACCACTATTGTGATATTCATTGTTGGATATTAGTTCAAGTCAACTTAGGATAAATGAGATATAGTTCTAATTTCATAATTGTCCTAAAATTCCTGAATAATACCCCCCATAACTATTAGTATAGGTGAGTGGTTGAAAGAGCAGTTCTTTTTTTAAAGTATATTTTATTGATCATGCTATTACAGTTGTCCCAATTTTTTTCTCCCTTTTATCCCCCACCCTCTAACACCCCCCTGCACTTAGTTCATATCCGTGAGTTGTATATATAAGTTCTTTGGCTTCTTTGTTTCCTACACTATTCTTAACTTCCTCCTGTCTATTTTGTACCTACCAATTATGCTTCTTATTCCCTGTACCTTCCTCCCTATTTTTCTCCTCACCCTCCCTACTGATAACCCTCCATATGATCTCCATTTCTCTCATTCTATTCCCATTTTAGTTGTTGCTTAGTTTTTTTTTTAGGTCCATGCTTAGTTTTTTGTTTTTGTTTTTTTTTTTAGGTCCAGTTGTTGATAGTTATGAGCTTATTGTCATTTTACTGTTCATAGTTTTTGATCTTCTTCTTTTTCTTTGATAAGTCCCTTTGTAACAGGGTGCAGCCAAGAGGGGGAGCCCCAAATAGGGATTTGTAATGGGGTCCAGAACTCAAGATGTCCAGGAAATATTAGAAAAATATATATACAATGTCCTTACCCCCACAAGTCTGAGCCGGGGGATGGAACACATGGAGCAGGGCCATTCAGAGCTGTTTTATACAGCAGCAGCTTTGCAGCTAACCTGTGGCATGGTCATCTAACATATCTGTAACATTTAACTGGTTTCATGGATACGTTAAACAGCTTTGGCCATGCTTTGAGCCAGGGAGATGGAAGTGACTTCCACCCAAGATGTAACTGGGAAGCAACTCCTCCTGGTTACAGAGCCTGCATGAGAGCCTGGAGGAGATTGGCTCCATGCCATGGGGCCACACCTGCACAGACTCACTATGGCAGCCCAGTAAAGCTGGAAGAATACGGGAATGCTGGCAGGTATAACTGATTATAGGAGGAGTTGGAAATGGGGCTGCAGAGGAAGACTGGTGCTGACATTTAAACCCAGGTGTGGCAGCCATACCAGGGAGAACCACACGAATTTAGGGTGCTCCCTTATGCCACATGGCTTAGGAAGCAGGAGAGACTGCCCAAAAGAAAAGGGGTGAAAAGACTCTTGCTGGTGGGCCATGAGCAGGTACCACATGGTTTGGGATTAACTGGAGACTGTGGTGGCAACACAGCTGATGGTGCCCAGAGCCTGAATCATGAACTTCTACTACTTTTCCTGACATATGGTACCCCAGACTGGGCAAAGGGGAGAAGGAAGGACTGTGTGGATTTGAGGGTATTCTAAAGAACTTCAGTATTTTAGTAAAGACATTAAGTCACTACTCTAAGTCTGTATAGCTTTTAAATAAATAATGCCTTTCTTTTTCACAAATCTCTGGTGTTGAGAGACATCTTTCCTCTGGCTGCAGGCATAGCAAACCTAGTAGGTGTGGGTGGACCCCTAGAGCAAAAGGGGGGGTCCTTTTGGTAATAGTATATTGTACACCTCCCACCTCGGGTCTGCTCTGTAATACCTTTAACACTTCATATGATACAGACTTGGTAATGATGAGCTCTTAACTTTACCTTTTGTAGGAAGCACTTTATCTGCCCTTCCGTTCTAAATGATAGCTCTGCTGGACAGAACAGTCTTGGATGTGGGTCCTTGCTTTTCATGACTTGGAATACTTCTTTCCAGCCCCGAAGGAGCAGTTCTTTTTTTAAAAAAATATTTTATTATTGTTCAATTACAGTTGTCTGCATTTACTTCCCACCACTCTCCCCTACCCCAGCCAAACCCTCCTCCCTCCCTTGCTTCCACCCCACCCTTGGTTTTGTTCATGTATCCTTTATAGCTGTTTTTGAAAACCCTTCCCCGCAGTGTGCCCTTCCACCTCCCCTCTAGTTACTGTCAGATTGTTCTTAATTTTGATATCTCTGGTTATATTTTGCTTGCTTTTTTCTTGTATTGATTAGGTTCCAGTTAAAGGTGAGATCATATGGTATTTGTCCCTCACTGCCAGGCTTATTTCACTTAGCATAATGCTTTCCAGTTCCATTCATGCTGTCGCAAAAGGTAGGAGAGAAGGAGCAGTTCTTAATAAAACATAATGTGGTCAAGATTGTGTGGTTCTCCAGCAATTCTACTCCTTTATATCTGCCCAAGAGAAATGAAACATAGTCCACATGGACTTGGGCTTGTGCATAGTTATTGAGAAACCATATTCCCAACATCTAAATAGTGGAAATAACCCAAAAGTCCATCAATTGATGAACAGATGAATAACTGTACTGTAGACAGACAAGGTGATATTACTTAGCAATAAAAAGGAAGAACCTATTGATACACACTCATGGGTGAATCTCAGAAGCATTGAAGAAGCCAAACGTAAGTGAGTATATATTGCATGATTCCATTTATATGAAATTCTATAAAGATAAATATAATCTGTAGTGATGAAAAGTAGGTCAATAGTTGATTGAGGCTGGAGGGTGTGAACTGACTAGGAAAATAAACAAGGGGACATTTGGAGTGCTGGAAATGCTCTGTATTTTGATTGTGGTAGAGGTTACACAGGTACGATCATGCGATAAAAGTCAATGAATGATAAACTTGAAATGTGGGCATTTAATTTTATGTTAATTTATAACTCAATAAAGTTGATTTATTATAAAAAATGGTAAGGGGATATTAAGTCTACAGAACAGAAAAGAATCCTCCCATTCCTGTCTGAGTGGGCTATTCTACTTGAAAATGATGCTACTTTTTTCTTATAGGCCAATTAGAAAGATCTAATGAAATAGCCTATTGGAAATAACAAAAATGAGGAAGAGGAAGAAGAGGAAAGGAGTACTCACTGATAACTTACTATGGGCTAAGATCTCCAACAACTCTGTAAGGTATGAACTATTAGTAATTCATTTTATATTAGGAAATTGAGATATTGCGATGATAGGTAACATTTAAGTTCACAAAGAGAGTAGTGAGGTAGGGTTCAATCCCTGATAGTCTGAATACAGAGGCATGCCTTTAAGCTCGAACCTTTACAGGCTATAGGACTCTGTGTGAGCTATAAAATACATAAATGCCTAAATCAAAAGGAAAACTGGAGAATGGAAAATTTATGCATTAAACCAAGTAAGAAATTTTGGGACCCTCACACCTTACAGGTGACAGCTATCGGTATACTTATCACAGGGCCCTTCGAATGGTTGAGAATGAACTAGGGTACCTTTTATTTTTTTCTAACCTTTCTTATAATGGAAGTCTCTTGTTTACTTTTATATCTGCCACCAACGTTGGCACAGAACCAATTAACAAATTAACACAAGGGATCGGTGAATAATGGCTACCTTCCTCCGTGGTGAACAAGATGAATGACACTAAAGGCTGACTCTGATCATTTGGACAGGAACATGAATAATTGTGGGGTCTTCCACAGCAGCTGGGCTCCCCACTCATTGGAAAGTCAAGCTCCTGGCACTAGCACTGCAGATCTGTGCAGCCAGTGTGGCCAGGGTTGTCTCAAGCCTGGAGGTGAGCATCATCTCCTCTGAGTCCAGGGACTCCATGACATTTCCTGTGGCACCTGACCTGTCATGGAAGGAGTGGGCGCAGAGAAAGAAGAAGCATGCCCAGGGCCTGGGATGTGTCACTGGCTGAGGACTGAGCCTCCTTCAGCCTCATAGATTGGTACTCATCTCATCAACTATCCCCAAAAGCAACTGAGGGAAGAAAAGCCCATCATAGGAATAGGAGCCGGGCTGAGGTTATAAAGTATGGTCCTATGTACTGGTTATAAGGTCTTGGAGCTAGACTGCTGCATTCAAGTCCTGACACAATCAGTCTTAATAGGGTGACTTTGGGAAAGTGTATTAACCTCTCTTCATCTCAGTTTTGCCATTTGTATTTTCTGAGTTTTAAATCAAGATTGCTTAGCACAGAGTCTGGTACATGTAAGAACTCAATAAATATTAGCTGTGATTGCCATAATCATAGAAATTGCTGTAATTCCAAGATGCATCTTTTTCATATTTTGAAGTTTAGAATGTATCTTAAAATTTATGTTTCTGTCAATCTAAAATTATCCAAGATAAAAAAGTTTATTTATAAATTGATGTATTTTAATTAAATATGGTAATAAAGTTCTCACTAAAATGTTCCACATAAAAATAATGTTAATAAACCAATTGGGTATCTTATAATCACTGGCATCTTAGAATCACAATAGATATGTACTAAGGACCCAGACTTGTGCTGTAGATGGGATACAAGGAAGGGTTTTATATTGCAGTCAGATGCTCATGGAGTGGAGTTTTTGACTAGCTTTTGTCAATCCTTCCTATGCACAATGATCTCCTCACCACAGAACCTTTGCACATGATATTTTTTGAGTTCTCCATCCTTTCTTCTCCACCTAGCTAATTTCTCATCATACTTCAGTTCTCAGCTCTAACATTATTTCCTCAGGGATGTCCTTTCCAAACTTTCCTGTTTAGGTTAAAACTTTCTAATATCATTTGCTATTTTATTATATTCTTTGTCGCAGTTGTGATTTTATGTATATGACACAAACATGTGGTTACTGTCTATGTCTTCCTATAGACTCTAGGCTTCATGATAGGAAGACAGTGTATTTTCTTTTGCTCATCACTGTATATCCAGCACCCAGCATGGTTTCTGGCCAAAAGCAAAAACAGAATAAATATTCCATGTGAGAGGGAAAAAATAAATGGGTTTTGGAGACACCATGGATCTGGGTGGAGAGTTTGGCACTTCAATTTTTAACATGCATTTAAATGATAATTTAATTCATCTCTCTTAACTTTCACTGCAACCTATGTTCCATGAGAACAGGGGTTTTGTCTCCTCTGATCTGTTGTAATCTAGCACTTGTTGCATTTTATATTATATTAAAATATTTATGTCTATACCACACCTAATCTTTGGGGGTCATGAGAACAGGTATTATATCCCGACAACTTTTACAATGGTGAGTCATAAATCTGTAGCCAAAGCTCCAACTGGTTTCCAGCTTCAGCTCACTGAGTCCCTCTCTCTGTGAGACAGTGCACTTGGCTCCCCACAGACAAGTTAATGTGCACATAATATTCAAAATTGGATTGGCCATCCCTCTAAATACACACAGAGCTCACTCACTGAACAAATGAATAAATGCAGGTTCCTGTGGTACCCAGGCCCTCCTTTGCTGTATCACAGGTGTTGTGCAAAAAGGCATTATCTCAACCTTGCCATTGTATTATCACAGTGGCAGGGGTAAAGGTTCCAGGCAGCATGGGAAGCAAAAAGCACATGGGCTGGGGGATCAACTACTCTGAGTTCAAGCTCCTACTCTATTCAACTTCATGAAAAAGGAAGAGGGAATGACCAAATAGAAAGGATTTTATTAAGCAGTATATATGATGTTAATACCTTTCACATATGTGTTATTCAATTTATAATAAATCTTTAGAGTGGTTATTACTATACCATTTTAATAACTAAGAATTAGTTATTAAATGTTAATTAGCAGAGCAGAGATTAGAACCCGGATCTCTCTGATCTCAAAAGGGAGTTTTTTTTCTTAATACCATCTTGCCCTGATTTTTCATTTTCCAGTCTGTAACTGAGATGATCCCCACACCTACCTCCAGTGGCTGCACTGAGGGTCCAGTGATAACTCATTTCAGAGAATATACAAATTCCAGTTATTACTGCACTCAATACCCACAAACAGGTAGATCAGGAGAAGTAAATTCTGTTGGTCTGTTTAGGGCAGAAGAGAGCTTTTATTATTCCGGAAAACGTCATCACTGGAGAAGCAGCAATTCAATTCCTGCAATAAAAGGGAGTTGTGTAGGCAGGAGGGGATCAAAAGGCAACACAGTTCTGTCTTCCAATCCAGCTTGTTTTCACTTTTACCAAAATGCAATTTCAGATTAGATAGCTTATTCTTCATCTGAGGTATAAACATTTGTAGCCCAGCTGTTGAGAGTAAGAACACAGTGGTTAAATACTGCTCTGTGCCCAGGCCCTCTGCCAGCCTCCCAGCAGATGACTCGGCATGAAGAGCTCAGTGGGAGACTAGTTTCCCCTAAATGATTTCCCTGGTATTGCTTCTGGCATCTTACCACATGCCCCACCCTGTACAGGTGCTGGTTTCCATGGGAACATGTTGTCAGTTCTCTGTACTGCCACCTGTTGAAATGATCAATCATGGCCACTAGATTAACAGTTGGCATGACATCCTCATTGGCCCCAAATGCTGGCCAACAGCTCCAGCACTATCTTGGCTCAGTTTACGTCTGTGCTGAGATTTGCTTCTGGGTGAGTTTCCCACACGATGAAACCCAGGGTTGTGAAGGCTCACAGTGCCCAGAAACCCTATCTCCTTTTGCAGTAGAGGGAAGAAAAGGGAGAAGATGATAAATACTCAGGGAACAGAGGGGAACGAGCCACAGTCACTGCCCTCAAAGAAGCCACAGTTTACAAGGAGACAGAAATGTGAACAAATAAAGATAACAAGAATCATTTCTAGAATGCTTAGTATGTGCCAGGCACTGCTCTAAGTGTGTTAAATAATTTTCCACTTTTCAATCTCACAATAATTCCAAGAGGAGGATACTATTCTTGTCCCTGTTTTACAGATAAGGAAACTGAGGTTAACTTGTCCAAAATCATGGTTAGTTAGTGCTAGAAGCAGGAAGTTGGATTTCAAGAACCTATGCCTGTAACCACTGTATTGCAGCTTCCCTTGGATGACATAACATAATGTAGGCTTAATAGAGGGGTAGGTTTAAATATTGTTCATGGACAAAGCTGTTCTAGACAGACAATCACACATGCAAAGGACCTGAGGTGCCAAAAATTTTACACATGCAGAGAACAAAAAACCAGCTCATTGCAGTTGGAGCATAATGAGGAATGGGGGACATGGGAAGATGGAGATGTTCACTGGAAAGGTGGGGTCTGGTTGCGCTGGAAAGAGACCTGAATACCATATTAGAATCTTGGATTTGACCTAGTAAGATGGGGATCCACTGGTATTTAGAGAGAAGAGTGACATGAACAGCTTGGAGTTGAGAATAATCTTTCAGGAAATAGGATGGAGAATGGACCTAAGAGGGAGGCTGGAGGAGACAGAAAGAAGAGACTATTCCAGGACAGTGACAGAGGATGGAAGGATTCACCATCTCTTTCTGTTTCCTGATTTTGGAGGGATATGCGCCCCTAAGGATCTCCCTACCCTAAGTGATCCATCAGACTGAGTCTTGGCAGTAGCATGCTAGTATATAATCAACACCTGCATATAAATTGGATTGTACGGCTTCCAAGAAAGGAGACTTGGCCAAATGAAACCATTGACAGAGAAACCAGTATGCCCTTCCAAGTCTGAAAAGTATAATGATAAGTCAATTTTCCAAACACCTGCAAAGGTTAAGGAATCACTCATAGTTGCAAGGAACTCTGGACAGCATTTGGATTTTGCCTGTCTTACTGGGAGTAAACTTCATGGTGCCTGTCTGCCCTACCTCACCACAGCTGTGAGGGTAACCTGAACCTGTCATAGAACTTCATTTTCCCAATTGTGATGGCCCAAGTGGTGGAATGTGCAGGCAAGTAGGACCAACCAAGGGTTCTACAAAATTTGACATATGGATGGTGGGTCAGAGAAGGGTCCTGCTGGTAGCCAGCATTCCTGATACAAAGAATGAACCTGAAAATGAAGCAACATCGAAGGAAACAGGACCAAAGATGGAGAGGGACAGGGTCTTGATTATACCATTGAGCCTAAGGACATAGCTGAGCCTAAAGTCAATTAGATTTATCTGCAATTTACATCTCCAACATTGCCAACAAACTACAGTTGAATCTCATTTGCTTATTCAGGAGTCAGTCATTGAGGCCAAGGGGATGGAATACACTGATTGGCCGGGTTTGAGTCACGTGACACTTTGGAGACAAGGGCTGTGGTGTGAGTTAAGGGAGCCTGAAGCAGTCACATCAGAATCAGATAAACTGAAAGGAGGGGTGGGTAGCTTCCTAAACAAAACCAAGGCCTTATTACCAGAAGAGACAGCAATGGTTTGGGGGAAGGCAAAATATAATACATGTGATCGAAAACCTTTGGCAATACAAATGTTAAAATTTCATCAATCTTTCAAACTCATTAGTCCTCGAGTTGAGTCATTTAGATAGTACCTCCACTAGGCTGAGAACTCTTGGGATAGGAAGTACATGGCAAGTGGCTCTTCTTCATTTTAATCCCTGTTTTTAACCAAATCTCCTCGTCATTCTGCCGTATTGAAAATTGCTGGGTCAGCTAAAACCCAAAGTTTTGTTTCTGTAAGCCTGAGGCCTCTACCCAAACTTCTCCTGACTTTGCCCTCACATTAGCATTCAAGAACTCAAATTATCAGAGTCTCCGGTGTGATTAGAGGTAATAAACAAATGTTAATTAGCACTCTGGCTGTACCCAGAGAATGCCACAGGCATAGACCCAAGCCCAGTGTTTATGTTTTCAGGATTCCTTAAACTTCCACATCTAAGAACACTTTCTGAACATTCTTTGTGAAAGGAGCTCAAAGACAGTATAGCATTTGTGAAAGGCATTGCTCCTCCAGTTTACAGACTTGCATTTCAACCTAAACTCAGCCATTTACAAGAGCTATATCTATAGGCAAGTTTGTTAACCTCTCTGAGTCTCAATTTTGTCATCCATAAAATGGTAATAATAATATCTACTTTAATGTGTTTAATGTGTTAATGTGTTATGTAAATCAAATAATTAAGGCAATGAGAGCAGTACTTGGCATGTGATAAGTATTCAGTAAATGAGTTTCTGTGATTATATGTAACACACAGGGAGAAAATGGAGGTCAAACCTGAAAATCAGGGTGTAGATTCTTCTCTGCTCCATCCATTCCCATCACCACTGTTTGGCTCGGAGCATCACACCTCATGTGTGGACCAGTACAATATTCTTTGGTCTGAGTGCAGTTCCTTCTCTGTCTTCTCTTTCCAAATCATTCTGTGTTAGATTCCTAGGATTGCTGTAACAAATTGCCATAAAACTGGAAGCGTAAAACAGTATAAATTTATTGTCTTAGAATTCTGTGTACTCTAGAAATATAAAACTGAGGTGTTGACTGAGTTGGTCCCACTGGAGATGCTGAGGGAGAATCCATCCCATGCTTTTCTACTACGGTCTGGTGGTTGCCAGCAATCCTTGGCGCTCCTTGGCTTATACATACATCATGCTCATCTCTGCCTCAGCCTTCACACGGACTTCTCTTCTCTTTTCTGTGTCTTCTCTTCTGTCTGTAAAATCTCCCTCTAGGCTTTGCCCTTATAAGGACATCTGTCATTGAATCTAGGGCCCACTCAGTTAATTCAGGATTTCATCTTGAGATGCTTAAGTTAATTATATCTGTAAAACCCCTTTTTCCAAATTTGGTCATATTCACAGATTCCTAGACATATCTTTTGGGGGGGTAACTTTTCAACCCACTATACATCCCAAACCCCACATCCCAACTCTATGGTCAGTCTTCCTGAAACACACCTCTATTGCTGATGTCACATCAATCCCAGGCCCCCAAGTCCACAAAGCCTTCTTATTTGAACCTAAAAGACCTCTGACCACATGGTCTGCCATCAGAGGTCTTTCCAGAGGAGGCCTCAAGCTTCTCCTTTCACACACGCTGTACTGCAGGTGTTGAGCTGTGTGCCCTTCGTTTTCTCATCCTGCCTCTTAGAATGTCCCTTCATCCATGTTCCCACCCTGGTCTCTGTTTTAGTTTTTCATTGCTGCAGAGAAAATTATCTCCAATTTAGAGGCTTAAAACAACAGGAACTTATTATCTCACTGTCTCTGTGAGCCAGGAGTCTGGGCATAGCCTGGTCAAGCCCTCTGCTCAGGGTCTTACAAAGCTACCATGAAGATATCTGTTGGCCAGGCTATGCTCTCCTGTGGAGGTCTGACCAGGAAGAACCTACTTCCCAATTCACACAGGTGTTGGTAGAATTCATTTTCTTTGAACTGTGGGACTGAGGGCTCAGTGTTTTGCTGGCTGTTGGTTTGGGGCTACCCATATTTCCCTGCCATGTAGGACTCCTCCATGTGTCTGTTCACTGCATCAAGCTGGCAAAATGGATACTCACCTCAGGAAGGGCTCTGTCTCACCTTTAAGAGGTTTCATCTTGCCCTGGCTGGTGTAGCTCAGTGGATTGAGCGTGGGCCTGTGAACTAAAGGATCGCGGTTCGATTCCCAGTCAGGACACATGCCTGGGTTGCAGGCTAGTTCCCAGAAGGGGATACACAAGAGGCAACCACACATTGATATTCTTCTCCCTCTCTCCTTTCCTTACTCTCTAAAGATAAATAAATAAAATCTTAAAAAAAAGAGATTTCATCTGATTGGTAAGTTGCACCTACTCAGAATAATGTCACCTTTAATGAACTTAAATTAAAAAAAAAAAAACATTGAGACCTTAATTAACATCTGTAAGATCCCTTCACCTTGGCTCTGTTATATTGCCTCTGGCACATCACAGGTCCTGTCCACACTCTAAGGGGGTTGGGATTGTACAGGACATGACAACCCAGAAGCTGGAATCTTGGGGCCACAGACTCTTACCTGTGCCTTAAAGGAGAACTTCCCAATCTACCTCCCCTGTGAAGCCATTGCCATTCCTATCTAGCTGGATCATGTCTCCCTCTCCTTTATTCCTGGTGGCTTCATTTTTACCCCTGACCATTAATAAATGAATTATTTGAGAGGCAGCAACATGGCACAACACAGGAGTAAAAAAACAAGAACTTGGGAGTTAGCCCACTGGCGTTCACCCTGGTTTTTCTACTTTCTATAAGTGCGAGCCTATCAACTTTCATGCTCAATTTTTTTAAAAAAGAGGAAGAAACATGCAGAAGAATCTTTCTTGTGGGATTATTAAGATGATTGAATGTGATAATTTTTGTTATGGAATTAACAATGTCTTGTTCGCAGCAAGAATCCAATATATGGTTATTTCATATAAGTCAGGATAGGCTAAGTTATAGTGCAGTAACCAATAGCCTCCAATCTAAAAACTCACTGGCTTAAAACAAATGTTCCTTTCTTCCATATACCATAATCAGAAGAGCTTTGTGCATTTTAATCACTTAGGGTCCTCAGGTTGATGAACAAGCCATCACATTGAATGTTGCTGGTTGCTGGGCTGATGAAGAAAGAGTCTAACTGGTCATACCAGACAAATGAATGGTCCAACTCTGGAATGAAACAGGACACCTGTGCTCCCAACTCATTTGCCAGAATGAGAAACATGATCCCACCATGGAGCCAGGAGATGAAAACCTCCCAGGTATCTAAAGGGGGAAAACCCACTTGCGCTTGCTGATAATGTTATTTCTATTAACATAAACCCGATTTCCCCTTAAGAGGAATCATCCTTTATCCACACATGCTCCAATCACAATGCCTAGCATACAGATAGAATTTACTTAGCATAATGCTCTTCAGTTCCAGCCATGCTGTTGCAAAGGGTAGGAGCTCCTTCTTTCTCTCTGCTGCATAGAATTCCATTGTGTAAATGGACCATAGTTTTTTGATCCATTCATTTACTAATGGGTACTTAGGTTGCTTCCAGCTTTTGGCTATTGTGAATTGTGCTGCTATGAACACTGAGGTGCATAGGTTCTTTTGGATTGGTGTTTCAGGCAATGAAAGACAAATACCTTATGATCTTACCTTTAAGTGGAACCTAATCAACAAAACCAACAAGCAAGCAAAATATAACCAGAGACATTGAAATTAAGAACAAACTGACAGTAACCAGAGGGGAAGTGGGAGGGGATAATGGTGGGGGGCTGGGGGGCGAAGGGGAAAGAGTTTTCAGGAACAACTGTAAAGGACACATGGACAAAACCAAGGAGGGGGTAGGATCAGGGGAAGGAGGTAGGGCTGGCTGGGGTGGAGGGGAGTGGTGGGGGGAAAATGCACACAACTGTACTTGAACAACAATTTAAAAAAGGAATTTAAGAGCAAAATGTTAGAAAACCTAACTTTAAAAATAGAAGTGTCAATGCATAGAAAAGAAGACACGATTCTGTTTGTAATATAATTTGAGGAGACAAAATTTTCCATCACCCTTAAACGTTTTCTCTCTCGCCTGCTACCACATCTAATATTTCTGCTAAGAGCTTGATCTATTAGGGTCTTTAGAGGTGTATTTGTAACAGCCTAAAGCACTGCACTGCTTAGGCAGGGTAAGATATTTGCAAATACATCATCTATTCCACCAGGGCTGCAATTTCACTAGCATTTGCTGAGCTCATTGCCAGGCAGCGTGCTCAAAGCTGGATAGGTTCTAAGATGGACCCGATCATCAAAAAAGTTATCTTTTGGAAATCTTAATAGCAGGCAGTGTCCAGAGAATGGGAAAGATGATACATTTTGCAGTAGGGAATAATAAGGCCAGCTAATAATTATAAAGTACTTTCTGGGTACTTGGCTGAGCAAACATAGATTTGTGAGATTTAATCCTCAAATCAGCCCTAGCAGGATGGAGACTGGAATTTCCTTTTACAGTAGGCAGGTTGAAAAGAATTTTCACTGCTCCTTCAGGTCTCTGTGCCCAGATTCTTCAGTGGTAATTGCGGGCTCCTGTGTACTTCTCCCCAGGGCCCTGGCATGCAGTGGTACCCGGAATCACTCTCCATTTCTGTTTCCTTCCTCTTCTCAAAGTGCAGCAGCAGGAACACAGAGGCACTGAACAAAGCTCCCTGCTAAAAACTAAGAAACTTTTGAATGAATGGAAAATACAAATAAATTTAAAAATTATTTCTAGAGCTGATCAATGGCCCAATCCCAATAGGATTGGGAATGAAAGACATAAAACGTAGGAAAATGAAAGCTATTAATACTGTATTGAAAAGCTCTTACGTGCATTTTTTTAATACAGAAAAAATAAGTCCAACCGTTGGACGTTAATATGTGGCCAAGACTGAGCTCCAGCGACTCGGGAGTTGGAATTAAAACCCCTGCAAACCGCAGAGAAGCATGCAGTCGCGGAGGCATTCTTCCAGCCTTGAACAACACAGATCTTGTGCGCGATGGTTTGGCACTTGGCAGCAAGGAGCAGTGAAAAGAATTATTTGGAAATGAAGAGAATCAGCAAAACATGAGGAAAAAAATAGACCAAAGAAGAGAGCAAATGGAACAAGAGAAAGACAGTCAGTTGTGAACAGGCCGATTTTCTCTGCCTCACACGGCTTTGGTGGCTTGGCAGTAAATGAGTTTCTAATGATGTATTTACAGAGCGGTCAGGTCTTGTTTAGAGGGGCTGATGCAAGTCCTGTTGTTTCCTGCCCTGTGTCCTGGGGAACCAGATGAAAGCAGGAGAAAGAAAGCTTGACCCTGGGGTTTCCATTCTCTTGTCCTCCTGGGAAGGTCGCCGACCAATCGCTTCTCCCTTCCTCACACCCTGCACTGTATGTTCAACTAGCCCCTACTATGTGCCAACAATTCTAACCTTCAAGGATCACAGTCCCGTGTGGGAGAGAGACACAGACAGTGACATGCTGTGCTAATAAGTGGTTCTTTCATGCCTACTGTGTGCCAGACATGGTAATTTATTTTTTAAATTAAGGAACGGAAGAATGAATGAATGAGGAAATTAAACTGATACTCTGTGGGCTCCTTTGAGGTGAAGTAGAGAAAAGGGAAGGCTTCCCAGAGGAGGTGATGCAATAGTATTCAGGAAAAGAAAACAAAGGGGAGTTTGAGGCAGAAGGAGAGGTGGAAGCAAAGGCAGGAAAGACTGTCAGAAAGGACATCTCCCAGTCTAGGGAATTGCAAGTGTTGGATTTGGGTGGAGGGTTTTAGAGGCAGGATGATGAAGATAACCCTTACTGAGCACTTATTGTGTGCCTGGGGATATTTCCCTATATCTAGAGACATTTGTGGTTATCACAATGGGGGCAGGGGTTGTGCTATAGGCATCTAGCCGGTAAAGGACAGGGACACTTCTAAGCACCCTTCAGTGCACTAGACAGCTTTCCTTTCAAAGCCAGTACCTCTGAGGTCAAGAAACCCTGCTGTATGACGACCTCATGCTGATCACTTTATAGACTTTCAACCAATTCTTCAGCACCATAGCCCTATAAGATAGTGGATTTATCCCCATTTCTCAGACAAGGAAAATGCAGCTGTGAGCACTACAGGAGAGAAATCGAAAAGGTCCTTGATGCCATGCTATAGAATTTGGGTTATTTTTCACCTACAGGTTTTCCACTTTCTCATTCACTAGAGTATTCATTCACTAGAGTACTTTCCCCATAAGAACCAGGTGTTGGAGTCAAATAAAAGTCCCAAATGTAAGGAGAGAGAGAGAAAGAGAGAGTGCAAAAACGTAGAGAAGATTTTCTCAATGCACTCATATTACTCTCCCTGACCCTCCATCACTGCCCCAAGTCAGGCAAGCTGTAACCTATTACTAAATGCAACTGCAAAAGCAATTACCCTGATTAATTCAGAAAAAGCCATAAAATATAATTAATGGAAGTCTTCCCACAGGGCTTCAGGTTGTCCCTCTTCTGTGGCAGGGATACCAACTCCTTAGTGGGTCTGTATCATGAGACTTCCTTGAAGCTCTAATTACGTACGTGCGCAGTGATTTCCCTGCAGTTCCTCGTGGAGGTGTGGTGTTCTCAATGCATGCTTGTAAGGTCTGCTTTTCCTTCTGAGGAAGAAGTCACAGTACCCAGCTTCTCCTGAGCACCTGGCACAGTGAAGCATGGAGAGGAGAAGCTGCCTCTGGCCTCATAGCAGCAAAGCCAGACTCAGAGTATTACCAAGCA
The DNA here is from genome assembly GCA_004027735.1 of Carollia perspicillata. Taxonomy (NCBI): domain Eukaryota; kingdom Metazoa; phylum Chordata; class Mammalia; order Chiroptera; family Phyllostomidae; genus Carollia; species Carollia perspicillata. Next base: position 28,427 of record PVKM010004234.1, read on the forward strand.
GATATCTGGAAAACAGGAGTTCAAGACAATGCCCACTGCCACAGCTGTTAATTGGATGTCAGCTTCTGAGCAGGATCGTTTCTTGCTAATATCCCTTGTCTTTACTACAAGCCAGTGAGAGAGGAATTAACCCGACCATTTTACAGATGAGGGAACTGATGCTTAAAGAATCAAAGAAACTGTGGAGCTGAAACTGTAACCCAGGCTCTTTAGTTAGTACAGGTGTAGTGAAATAATAATTTGTGCATTTATTTTTCATGGCTTTAGAGAAGAAACTGTTTCTGGTTTGTGTCCTGTACCTGGCATAGTGCCTTTGCTTAATAAAGATTAAATCAAGCACAAAAGCAAACATATCACAGATAAGTAACCCCATACAGGGACACCCTTGACTGTTATGTCATTCATTTTTCTAAGAAACACTCTAATGGGGTGATAGTTTATAGGGGAATCCTCTATTTGCGACTCATTTAGAAGAACACAGGCTCTGAAGAAAGTCACATTTGGGTTTGAAATCCAGCTCTGTCCCTCACAGGCTGTGTCATGTAGGGCAAGTGAGTTCACCTCTCTTAGTCTCTGTTCTGCTGCTTATAAAATGGTATAAGAAAACCCTCTTCATGGAGATGCTATGAAAGCAAATGCGCCAAGAGCAGAGAAAATTCTTTTATTGTAAGTTTAGAACACACATGAGGTAATCATTTAATTTCTCAATCATGTTTTTTTATGTTTTTTATGTTGTTCCTCATTTTAACACCAATTTACGTTTTATTTTCTCTTTGATAGTTGCAGCAAATTAGGCTCAGAGAGGTTACAACTTGCCTGGAGACACACAGCTAGAAGGTGGCACAGTTGGAACTTAAAAGCAAAGCAGTCAAACTCCAAGTTTGTCCCTTTCTTATGTACTTTGATGCCTTTTAGGAGGGCTTGAGAATCTGGCATTTTGGTTCCAAATTTAGAGTTTTAGGGGGAAAGAGGGATAAGGAAAGTATTTCAAATGGATGGTAAGTGGAAAAGGAGAAATCTGTCTTTCGAATGTGAGAACTGATACATCTGAGTTTGAGGAAAGCTGATTCTGTGTCAGGTATGTTGTGTATGGGGCTTACTCTCTCAAGGCAGAGAGTACATCATATCAAATCTCATTCAAAAGAACCTATGCACCCCTATAATCATAGCAGCGTTATTTACAATAGTCAAGTACTGGAAGCAACCTAAGTGCCCATCAGTGAATGAATGGATCCAAAACCTGTGGTACATTTACACAATGGAATTCTACACAGCAGAAAGAAAGAAGGAACTCCTAAGCTTCAAGACAGCATGGATGAAACTGGAGAGTATTATGCTGAGTGACATAAGCCAGGTGGCAAAAGATAGATACCATATGATCTCACCTCTAAATGCAACCTAATGAACTAAACAAACAAATTAGCAAAATAGAACCAGAGATGTGGAAAAAGGAACAGACTGACATTGACCAGAGGGGAGGGGGTGGGGGGGTAAGGGAGGAAAGAAGGGGAAGAGACTAGTTAAAGAACATGTATGAATGACCTATGGACATGGACAACAGGGTGGGGATTGACAGTGGGAGCTGGGGGGACAGGCTGGGCAGGGCAGGGGAGAGCAATAGGGGAAAACTGGGATAACTATAATAGAACAACAAAAAACATCTCTCCTCTGATGGGAAGAGGTTATAGAACAACAAAAACATCACAGACCAGGTGAAAACAGAAGTACATATTTCCTGGAATGAAACACTGATATGCAGCCTGGAAGGAAAACACACAGGGGCTAAGGGTTTAAGCAGCTGGTCTATAGGAACTTGTATCCAGAATATATAAATAATTCTTACAAATCAAAGAACATTTATGAATGACTCATGGGCATGGGCAATGGAGAGGGTTGACTGTGGGTGAGAGGGGTGGGCTGGGTAGAAGGGGGAAATGAGGGAAATATTGGGACAACTGTAATAGAATAAACAATAAAAAATAAAGTAGGAAGAAAATAATTCTTACAAATCAATAACAAAACAAATAGTCTGATTTAAAAATTGGCAAAAGGATTTAAATCAACATTTCTCCAAAGATGACATACAGATGGCCAATAAGCACAATGAAAAGATGCTCAGCATCAGTAGCTATCAGGGAAATGCAAATCAAAACTACAGTAAGATGCAACTTCACATTCATGAGGATGGTTAAAATAAAACAGATAGACAATAACAAGTGTTGGAAAGAATGTCAAGAAATTGGAATCCTCACACTTTGCTGGTAGAGATGCAAAATGATGCAGCCACTTTGAAAAATAGTGTGAGAATTTTAAATTCCCAAAATTTCAAATATAGCATTACCATGTGAGCCAGCAATTTCATTTCTAGAACTGAAAACATGTTCTTACAAAAACTTGTGTATGAATATTCACAGTAACAATATTCATAATAACCCTTTTTTAAAAAAAGGCAAATATATTGAAACAAAAACTAGATTAGTAGGTGTCTAAGAGATGGGTGAAGGAGGAGGACTTGGGGAGTGGCTGCAAATGGGCATAAGGTTGCTTCTTGGAGTGAAGGAAATATTCTAAAATTGTATTATGGTTATGGTTGTGCAATCCTGTAAATATACTGAATGTCATTGAATTGTACACTTATAATGAATGGCATGGTATGTAAATTCTACCCTAATAAAGCTGTTAAGAAGATGACTGGTCCATTGCCCCAGCTAGTGAGGGCCAACCACTGAACCCCAAGCAGTCTGACCCCACTCACTCACCCACATCACTACCTTACTCAAGTAGGAGGGCAAACCTTAAACTTCCTGGATCACAGAAACTTTTCTCATGGGGCCCAGGTACCCAACTTGGAAAAGACCAGGAATGACCATCCGCCAACTATGCTGCTGGCAGAGGTAGTGCCAGCTATAGCTGTCTATGCTGCGTTGTTCTCCAGCCAGCCCAGGGGCAAGAGGGGACCCACACCTGGTAACAACTCAAGTGGGATTAAGTCAGCAATATGTCTGATGTGTCTGCTATATTTGTATTATGGCTCCCTGTGCCTGGCCAGCCATTCATTTAGAACAAACTTGGCAGGACTAGGCAGCCAACTAATTAATTGTTGCATTGGTAAAACCCAGGTTTGGCCATCTCGTGATGAATTACATTGTTTAAATGAACTTAACAGCTGCATTAAAGAAAGAAAACACAGGAAATCAATATAGGAGAATTTTCTCAGCCAGAATCAACATTTTTCATGGACTAGGCCAGTCGTGAGATGACCATCTATCACATGGCAGAAATAGTATTTATCATTGACAAGACCATCCTAGTTTACATGCAGGAGTTTAAAACACACACACACACACACACACACACACACACACACACTCTACTGCAGCCCCAGAAGTAGTAGACTGTGGTTGGCACAAAGCCCAGACTCTGGATTTGATGAGACCTTGGTTCAAATACAAGCTGCTCCACTTCCTAGCCATGAATTTGGCAAGCCATTTAATTTGGGTCTTGATTTCTCTTACTGGCAAAATGGGGATAAGAATAGGAACAATATCTTAATGTTGTTAGGAAAATCGAACTAGATAAAATGGAGTAACATTGCACTTCTTGGTAAGTAGGTGTTTGTAGAGGTTTGCTATTGATCATGCAACATTTTTCTCTTGCCACAGTGTTTCTAGAAGCAAAAGCATCATTCTTTCCATCTTCCTCCCTGGTTCTATTTCTGAACTCTATTCCCAACCTTGATCTATGCATTTCAATCCCTTTGCCAATCCCATACTGTGTTGATTACTGTGGTTTATACTAAGTCTTAAAACCAGATGATATGATTCATCTAAATTTATTCTTTCTTTTCAAATTATTTTGTTGGTCAAAAGATTATTTTTGGGAGCCTTTTTTAAAACTATGAATTCAATTTCTTTCTTATATCTATGTCCATTCAGGTTACTCATCTTGTCTTGGTGAGTTTGGCAGTTTTTACATTTTAAGAAATTTGTTCATTTTACCTAAATATTTTCATTTATGTGTATAGAGTTGTTTGTAGAGTTTCCATGTTAGCCTTTTAATAGCTGTGGGATAATATTATCCCCTCCTTCATTCCTAACATTGGTAATTTGCGTCTTCTCACATTTTTCTTTTTCAGTCTTGTTGAAAGTTTATCAACTTTGTTTACCTTTTTCAAAGAACCAGTATCTCTTGGTTTTATTGATTTTCCATATGGCTTTTCTATTCTCAAGTCCACTGATTACTACTTTTCCCTTAATCACTTTGTTGTTGAAAGCAAATATAATAACATTGTTCTGTTTGCTTTGGGATAGATATTTAGCTCATTATTTTCAGATTTCTTACAGTGGAGGCTTAGACTGTTGATTAGAGACCTATTTTCTTTTTTTAATGTAAGCATTTGATGCTAATAAATTTTCCTCCAAGCACTACTCTGTTTCCATTCCACAAACGGTCATATACTTACATTTTATTTTCATTAGTTCCAGATATTTTGTCATTTTTCTCACAATTTCCTTTGAATCTTGGAACCTTTTTTTGAATCTCATTGTAGTTTACAAGTTGTGGTTTTGACTATGTCTCCTGTGTACATATATTTTTGTAATGGTTGGCCTAACACTGCTCTGCTTTTCACAAGTCTATTTAGAGTCAGTTCTTAATGACTTCAAGTGGAATATAGAAATATTACCACCATGGTGTAATATGTAATATATATGTAAATATATATTAAAAATTCTCCAACTCAATGTTATATTTGCTTTCAATAAATCTACTTTGAAGAATTCAAGAGGAAAGGAGTTTATTGTATTTGCTTAGCTATTTACCATTTAAGTTGTTCTACCTTCAATTACCAAGGTTCCAAATTTCTTCCTGGTCTAGTTTCTCTTAGCCCAAAGAATTTCATTTATTAATTCTTTTTAGGAAGATCTGCTGGCAACAAATTCTCTTGTTTTTTCTTCATATAGATTTTGTATGCTGCCAAGTGAATAATAAGACTTATCAGGGGTGGGGGATCACTTCATAAATTATATAAATGTCTAACCACCATGCTGTTCGCCTGCAGCTAATATAAAATAATACTGACTGTCAGCTGTTATTAAAAATAAAAAAAATAAAGTTAAAAAAGGAATGTCTATATTTCACCTTTATTCTTAAAGGATTACTTTCTCTGTGCACGAAATTCTGAGTAGACCATTTTTTGTCTTCCACATTAAAAATATCATCTTGCTTTCTTTTGGCCTCCATAGTTTCTGATGAGAAATTTAGTCACTCAGGTTGTTGTTGCCTTATAGATATTGCACTTTCCCTACCTTTGTCTCTATTTAGATTTTCTCTGTCTTTAGTTTTTTGAAGTTTGATTATAATATATCTGGACATGAAGTTTGGCGGTTTATCCTGTTGTGGTTCTGTAGGTTTATGAGGTTTAAGGGGAAGGTTTCAGCAATTATTATTTGAAATATGTTTCACTCTCTGCACTCTTCAGAACATGGCTGTTATACCTTTTAGTATTAACTCTGAGACTGGGTTCAGCTTTTAGAAATCTTGCGTCTCTGTTGTTCATATTGGGTAATTTTAATTTCTATTGATCTGTCTTAAAATGTACTGACTTTCCTATGTTATTTTTATTCTGCTATTTCATCCTTCAGTATGCTTTTAAAATTTTTGTTGATTGTATTTTCAGTTCTAAAGTTTCTGCTTGGTTTTTCTTTAGAGCTTCTGGCCTGGACTCAAAGTTTCTTTGCTGAAACCCTTAATACATTTCATTCACTTTAAAAGTATGTGCCTATTGGAGCATTTCTGTTATAGATGTTTTAATGTTGTGTTCAGATCATTCCAGCATCTGCATCATCTGGGTGTTGGCATTTGTTGAATTGCTTTTTCCCATGCAAAGTCAATATTTCCTGATTCTTCACATAGTAAGTAATTTTGGATTGCATTCTCATATTATAGTGCAAGACTAAATGTTGTTTAAATCTTGCTTCACTGGACAATTGACCCCATTGGGTTGAGACCACAAGTTTCTACTGCCCTTTTCTAGATTGTAGTTTCAATGCCTCCTTCACTTACAAAGCTTTTGCAGTGCTCTCTGGATTTGGCCCATGCCCGAGCCACCCACTGCTCAGTCTGGAGTCCAGCTGATGGTCTGTTTCACTACACAGAACCAGATCCATGACAGGTGCAGCTCAGGGATGAACCCCATCGTTCAGACAACATCATTGAGTCATTTCCCTGAGCATCTACCTTCTACCATATGATCCTCTCAATATTTTTGATTCCTTGGTTCTAGTCATTTTGGTTCTGAACACTCCCAGGTATGGGGCCAAGCAGTATGAGGATAAAGGGAAAAAGAACAAGTTTTTGCCTCACCTTCTTGGTACCACAGCTTCTTCAAATTCTCAAGAATTTTAGGCTCCCTGCTGGTGCTGTCACTATGAGGATACCTTTTTTCTGTTCCAAGAGCCTGAGCTAAAGGACTTTTCCTGGAGCTCTCTGTCTTCACTGGTGCCTACGTCTTGGTTTTGGGGCTACTTCGAGTCCAAGCCAGAGGACATGAGAGGAAATCATGCTAAACTTCCTGATGATCCTGTAGTGCTTCAAATTTTAGTCTTTCCTCCAACCTGCCTGTTACTTTTTAGTTCTCAAAAGCTGATCTATACATGCACCAGGTTTTATAGCTCTATTCTGTAGGAGAGGCAGGATGTTGAGAATTCACCCCCTCTTACCCAGAATTAGGATAATCTGACTGTTTTTTTGAAGCATAGCAATATCCTTATAGACTAGAAATAGTTAATGGCTTATTCATTAAAGTCAGAGTAATTCGAGTTTCAAAACTGATTCACACCTTAAAGGTTTGTCCAAATAAGTTGTGAAATAAGTATTATCTCGTTTTATGAGGGCTTACATAGATTAAATAAATTCCCTAAGAGTAAACAGCTGGTAATTAGCATAAGCAGGGCTTGAACCCAGTTTGTGTTAGCTTTAGGGCCCATTCATCTTGCAGTACCATGTGCTAATATCATATCATCATTTTATTACCTGCAGGCATAAAGCTTATGCTTTCCTTTCTCAGATAATGTTGATTGACGGCAGCCCTTAAGGGCTGGAATTAGATCATCAAGTCCCAAAGCAATTTTGTTCAATAAAAACCTAAGACAATTCATTGCTTTCTATGCCTTTGTTCTTTCATGGTGATTTTTGAAGGGAATGGCCACCTTCTCTGGCTCTATGCATTATTCTTTGAAAACACAGCTGCTGGGGAGAATCATGACCTATCACTCCAATTTTGTAGATAACCATTTTGGACAAGAGACAGAGCTGAGGCTACTCATGTCAAATGCAGGTAACATACTTAAGGAAAAACAATCCAGTTTGTACTTGTGAAAATGAAAGACATGTAGCTAGTAGCTGAGACCCGGAGAGAAATTCAGTAATCACTATACACTCTGTCTCTAGAAGACATCTGCCCAATAGTTTGGCTCCTTTTGGAGGTAAAGTATCTGACAAAAATCGGTCAGTTTTAGGAGAAAAAGTGTGAATTCACCCAAGCATCTTTCTGACACACTGGAATATGTTGGTGAGTTATAGCTTTTAATGGGATGTAAAGAAAGTCCTGTTATATTCAGACTATACAGAAAGTGGTGACTAAGATGACTAAGGAGATAGGATGGGAAGCTCTAACCTTCTTAGAGAAAGTAGTGGGGCTCTGAAATCTCTGTCAATAATTTTTAAATCAGAAATTCAAGGGACAGAGCATAACAACAGAAGTCGAGAGACTACATCAGTTGGGATTCTCTTAGTTGGTGGTGTCATTTGAGAAGCCATCTCAAATTAGGTTAAGGAGAGGTACAACAATGAGTTGGCTTAGAAAATGATTGGGTTTTGTCTCTTCACATTCTAGGAGTTGTGCTAGTTCAGGTGTGGCTCAATCAGGGCACTCAGCAACATCAGGAATCTCTCTCTACACATTTTCCTCTGTGTTGGCTTTATTGTCAAAGTGACTGTCCCATATGATGGCAAGGGTGGCCACCAGCAGCTCCTGATACCCATCCTAGCTCTTTAGCAATCCTACCAGAAAGAGAGCATGTCTTTCTCAATAATCTCGGAAGAAGCTTTAGGGCAGATTCTCAAAGACTTTTGTTGACCCAACTTGGGTTCTATGCCTACTTTCCAGCATCCTTGAGGTCATGAAGATGCAGTTCTCTACTTGGCCAAGCCTGGACTATGTGGTTATAGTCCAGATCTCTAGAGAGGATTAGCTCAAACTAAGTCACAGGGGCAGAGAGGTGAGAAGAGGTGTCATCGAAAGGAAAATTGAGGTCTTGTTGCCAAATGAATGGAGAGGGCAATGGATGATGTTTAGGAAAATAAAAGGAAAAAGAAAGAAAGACAGGGAGGGAGGAAGGGTGGGAAAGAGAAAAGAAGGACTGAAAGTAAGGAAGAAAGAAAAGAAAGCTATGTCCATTATATCTGTTGTCCATACTGGCTCTGATATTGACTAGTTCTCTGTGACTTTAAGCAAGCCCTTTTCCTTCTTGATCTTCTATTTCTTCAGGCACAAAACTGAGGGACATGGGCAATGTGTTTAAGATGATTTCCAGCTCTATGTAGTCTTTGATTATGGATCATGTACATTCAGATGCTCCTCAAATCTCATACCATAGTCTGGGTGCTCAAAGCAGCCTTGCACCTGGAGCTTGAAGGAGGCAGTTTTAGGAAAAATACAAGAACTGGCTTCCTCACAGAACATACTGTTTGAAGAACATAGACTCTGAAGTCAATCGTTTAGTCTTGCATGCCAGATCACTGAGCAGCCTTGGCAAGTATTGAAGCCTCAATGCCTGACATATACAATGGGTATCATAAAAATTTCTACCTTACAGTGTTGTGATAAGAAATATGGCAAGCAGAATTCTCAGATGGGGCCATAATTCCCACTCCCTGGTATCCATGCCCCTGCATAATCCCTTCCCTTGAGTGAGTTGGAAATTGTGACTTGCTTCTATCCAACAGAGTATGGCAAAGTGATGGGATGACTACTCCCATGATTGCATTACATTATAGGTGACTCCATCTTAGCCAAGTGGAGCTAGAGATTCTGTTGCTCATCTTGAAGAATTAAGCTGTCCTGTTATTAGAGTAAGGGCCATGACAGGAGCTAGAGGGTGGCCCCTAGGATCTTAAAGAGGCCCCTAGGTGACAGCCGGCAAGAAAATAGGGACCTTAGTTGTACCACTACAAGGATATGAAGTCTGCCAAACAATTTGGGGGCAATTTGAAGTGGATTCTCCCCCAGTCAAGCTTTTAAATGGGAAGGCAGCCTAGCCAATACCTTGAGTGCAGCCTTATAAAGTCCTGAATAGGGGAACCATCTAAGCCATGCCTGGAATCCTACCTCACCCATAAAAAAGGGGAGATAATACATGTTTGTTGTTTTAAACTTCTATAGGAATTATAATTTGTTATGTAACAATAGAAAACTCATATAAGCGTTAAATGAGATAACACATGTAAAGTTCATAAACTTAGCATGGTGCATGGCTAAGTATTCTATATTAGCTATTCTTTTTTTAATTGTTGTTCAAGTACAGTTTATACTAGCTATTCTTAATATTATAGCGAAAGAGTTTGGCGATGTAGATTCAAGACAGTAGAAGGCTATAAATCTCCTTGTGTACATCAGAGATAACCTTTTGGGCTGAATGGACCCCAATCTGGAGCCATGCTTCCATACTAAAAGTGCCATCTTTGCAAATATCTATACAGCCAAAAGATGACCAAGCTGATGTATTCTTTATTTGAAATACAATTTATAATCATCCAATTTCAGCAGAAACTAGCTTAGTATAATGGGAACTGATTCAGAGTATTAGTGTTGGAAATGTACTGAGCTTACCCAATAATGAGGTGAGATCAGGTAAGGATGAACAGGTGTTTCAAACAACCTCAGTATAAAATTCAAAAATTGGGTTCCTCTGGGTTCAGAAACTAAGAGAAAGGCAAATAACATTTACTGAGCACCCGCCAAATTGTCTCAAACACATTGTTGCCTTTAATGCAAATAGTCCAAGAGAAAGAAATGATCCTCTCTGTTTTATAGGTGAAGTGCTGAAATTAAAGAAGGTGAGCTCAGAGAAGTTAAGGGACATGCTCACATCTCTCACTGACCTCAATAACTGGGAGAGTCCTTGGCATCTACCATGATGGAATTGTAACCACTGTAGTATGTGAAAGGAGTCTAGCCCACAAAAGAGGGAAGAGAGAATGGATGAATAGGATCAGGAGCCAAACAGTCTTCACTTGAAAACGTTGACATTTGGCTTAATGTATGCCAAATAATGTGTTTCCAAGGGGCAGGGCAACCTTAAGGGAAAAAACAGGGACATACAGTCACTCCTGAACCCCCTAGTGGGAGAGAGGAAATAAATAGCAAATAGTACTTGGCTTTAAAAAGAGAAGAAAATTTTACCCTTTGCAACAGCATGGATGGTTCTGGAGAACATTATGCTAGATGAAATAAGCCAGTCAGAGAAAGACAAATACCATATGATTTTGATCATATGTGCAATCCAATGAACAAACTGAACTAATAGCAAAATAGAGACAGACTCATAAATAGAGAGCAGGCTAACAGTTGGGGGTGGGGGTCGGGGTGGGGATTGTAAGGATCAAGCAAAAGAGAAAAAAAGAGAAAGAACTCATAGACAACAACAGTGTGGTGATTTCAGGGAGAAGGGGAGTGAGTGCAGGTGGAAGAGGGAATGGGGGGATAAATGATAATAGAAAAAATACAATATAAAATAATAATGTAAAAAATAAAATTAAAAAAGGTGAAAAAAGCAGATATTATACCTTCTTCTTTTTAAAATTTATTGTGTGGTAAGAACACTTAATATGACATTGACCCTCTTAACAGATTTTCAAGTGTTTAACAGTGTTACCATCTATAAGTGCTGTATTGCAGAACAGATCTCTAGAATTTACTCATCTTGTATAACAAAGCTTATATTGCTTCATTAGCAACTCCCCATTTCTCCTCCAACACCCCGCCCCCGCCCCCGCCCCTGCACCACCCTGGCAACCTCTGTTCTGCTCTGTCCTTCTCTGAGTTTGACTGTTATAGATTCCTCATATCAGTGGAATCATGCAGTATTTGTCCTTCTGTGATTGGCTTAATACACTTAGTCCTCAGCATTCATCCATGTTGTCACACATTGCATGATTTCCTTCTTTTTAACTCTCCATTGTATGCATACATCACGTTTTCTTTATCCATTCATCCATAGATGGATATTTAGGCTGTTTCTGCATTCTGGCTATTGTGAATAGTGCTTCAGTGAATGTAGGAGAGCAGATATTTCTTTGAGGTCCCGATTTCAATTCTTTTGGATAAATACCCTGAAATGAGATTGCTGCATCATATGGTAGTTCTACTTCTTTCCATAATGTTTTCCATAGTATCTATACTATTTTTCAAACCAACAGTAAACAAGGGTTCCATTTTTTCCCACATCCTCATTAACACTTACTGTCTTTAAAAAAAATATAACAACCATATTAACAAGTGTGAAGTAATATGACGTTGAGGGTTTTTAATTAAATTTATTGGGGTTACATTGGTTAACAGGATCATATAGGTTTCAAGTGTACATTTCTATGATACATGATCTGCATATTGCATTGTGTGTCCACCACCCAAAGTCAAATCATCCTCCATTATCATACATTTAGTCCCTTTTACCCTTTACTACACCCCCACCTTCCTTCCCTTGGTTAACCACCATACCGATGTCTGTTGTTCATGAGTTTCAGTCTTATATCCCACATGTGACTGAAACAATATAGTTCTTGGCTTTTCTGACTCATTTTTTCTTAGCATAATATCCTCAAGGTTCATCAATATTGTCACAAATGGCAGTATTTCATCTTTTCTTATGGCTGAGTAGTATTCCATTATTTATATGTACCACAATTTTTTTTATACAATCCTCTAGAAAAGGACACTTCAGTTGGCTCCATGTCTTGGTCACTGTGAATAGTGCTGCAATGTACATAGAGGTGCATATATCTTTTCAAATAAATGTTTCCGTGTTTTTCAAGTAGACACCCAGAAGAGGGGTTGCTGGTTTATATGGTAATTTTATTCTTAATTTTTTGAGGAACTGTCCTACTGTTTTCCATAGTGGCTGTACCAGTTTACATTCCCACCAATAGAGAATGAGGGTTTCTTTTTCTCCATAATGTCTCCAACACTTATTATTACTTGTCTTATTGATAACAGCCATTCTAACAGGTGTGAGGTGGTATCTCATTACAGCTTTGGTTTGCATTGCCTTAATAGCTATCGAAGTTGAACATCTTTTCATGTATATGTTGGCCATTTGTATGTCTTCTTCGGAGAGGTGTCTGTTCAGGTCCTCTGCTCATTTTTTAACTGGATTTGTTTGGTGTTGAGTTGTATGATTTCCTAATATATTTTGGATATTAACCCCTTGTCAGAGCTAGTTTGCAAATGTCATAGGTTGTTTGCAAATATCACTGGTTGGTTGCTTTTTTTGTTTTGCTGTCAGTTTCTTTCACTGCAGAGAAGATTTTTAGTTTGATATAGTTCCATTCATTTATTTTGCCTTTACATCCCTTGCCTTTGGGGTCAAATTCATAAAATGTTCACAATGATCAAGGTCCACAAGTTTAGTACCTATGTTTTCTTCTATGTAATTTATTGTTTCAGATCTTATATTTAGGTCTTTGATCCATTTTGAATTAATTTTTGTACATAGGTACAAACTGTAATCTAGTTTCATTCCTTTGCATGTTGCTTTCCAATTTTCCCAGCACCATTTATTGAAGGGGCTTTCTATTTTCCATTGTGTGTTTGGCTCCTTTGTGAGAAAATACATGTGGTTTTATCTCTGGGCTCTCAGTTCTGTTCCATTGGTCTGTGTATCTATTTCTCTGCCAATGTCATGCTGTTTTGATTATTATAGCTCTATCTTATAATTGCAAGCCAGGTGTGATACCTCTGGCTTTGTTCTTTTTTCTCAGAATTGCTTTGGCTATTCGGGGTCTTTTGTGGTTTCATATAAATATGTTTTTTTTTTTTGTTCTACTTCTTTAATCAAATGCCATTGGGATTTTGATGGGGGTTGCACTAAATCTGCACTGGGTTGCTGGGTTATATGGAAATTTCATTCTTAATTTTTGGGGTAATATGGCCATTTTAACTATATTGATTATTCCAATCCATGAATATAGATGATCTTTTTATTTCATTATGTCTATTCCAATCTCTTTTAATAATGCTTTGTAGTTTTTAGTATATAGGTCTTTCACATCCTGTGCTAAGTTTATTCCTAGGCATTTTATTCTTTTAGTTGTAATTGCAACCAAAAAATTCATTTCTTTTTCTGAAGTTTCATTGTTAGTACAGAAAAGAAGTAGATTTCTGTACATTAATTTTGTATCCTGCAACGTTATGGCATTTGCTTATTGTTTCTGATAATATTTTGGTGGAGACAACTTTAGGGTTGTCTATAGAGAGAATCATGTCATCTGCAAAAAGTGACACTTTTACTTCTTCCTTCCCAATTTGGTTGCCTTTTATTTCTTCCTCTTGCCAGATTGCTCTGGCTAGGACTTCCAGAACTATGTTGAATAAGAGTGTGAGAGTGGGCATCCTTACCCTGTTTTTGATTTAGAGGAAAAGCTTTCAGTTTTTCACCATCATTGAGGTTTTGATTTGCATTTCTCTGTTGACTAGTGACTTTGAACATCTTTTCATATACCTGTTGGCCATTTATATGTTTTTAGAGAAATGTCTGTTCAAATCTTTTGCCATTTTTTTGATTTGGTTGTTAAAAAAGCACAAACAACACAAGCAAAAAATAGACAAGTGGCCCTACCTTGAATTAAAAATCTTTTGCATATCAAAGGAAATAGTAAATACAGTAAAAAGGCAACCTGAAGAATGGGAGAAAGTATTTGCAAGCCGTAATCTGATAAAGAGTTAATTTCCAAAAGATACATTCCATTTTTAAAGAGTGGACATTATTATTTTGGTAGCCTCTATATTGATTTTTTTCTTTCAATATTTAGAAATTGACCACTGAAAATTAAAATGCCAGAGGCTGCCAGGGTATTTTTTCTCTTTTATTTTATATTAGAACATTGCTATCCTAGCTTGTTCCAAACAGAATTTGAGGCAGGTATGAAACATATACAATATTTCAGTTATAATATAACTAATTAATTAAAAAGATGCAACTATAAAACCCCCCAACCAAATAAACAGTAAAGTGAGGGAGAACCAGGAGTAAGATTTGTTACACAAAAGCCATGCTTGCTGGAAGGAGGCCACAAATTCTGCTTCTGTAACCTCCCAGCATCTAACTAGAAGAAGCAACGATGATTATTATAAGAATTTCATGTCTATAAATAGAAACAAACAACAGTGGCAATGAGCATTTATTGAGCACAGTTAAGAACCAAGTCTCTTCTTGTATCGTCTCACCTAATCCTCACAACACATCTTCAGACTAAGTATTAGTATTAGTAAGCAAACATTAAGTATATCCTCATGTTTCAAAGTAAAAGAGAGGGCCAAGTTTTCAGAGCTAAAAAGTGGTAAGGATGAAATTCCAAGACCTGCCCCTTCCCATTACACTGTGCTGTCCCTCTCCACCACAGCTGCTGTGGAGTGTAACTGAAAAACCACAAAGAGTTTCTTTAAGGCACAGGTGACAAACACAAGGCCCTTGGGCTGAATCCGGCCCTCCACCTTGTTTAATCCAGCCTGACACTGTGTTTCTACCCAGTGCAGTGCTGAGCTCTTGCTTAACTGTTAAGGAGTAGTTACATTTGTACAGTCCTAAAATTACATTCGGCCCTTTGAAGGCAACCTCGAGGCTGATGCGGCCCCGGTGAAAATGAGTTTGACACCCCTGCTCTAAGGGGTCTCAGAAGGAGGGTCCTGTGTTATGGAATGAGCATGGCTGTCAATAACAGCCTTAGAGCAAACCCAGAAATAAGTTTAAGGGTTATTTCTCACTTGATCCCTAAATACAAGTCAGTAGTACCATGTTAAGGTAAAGTTTGGCGTGAAGACATCCTATAGGGTAAGATCCAAGACATGAAAGATGGTTATTGTTTTATTTCTTAAACATGATGACGTAAAACTATTCTAACAGAGAAACGTCTAGTCCACAGAGCTGCCACCGAGGCTCCCGAAATCCAAGTCCACAATTTTCGTCATCGTCTGACTAATGAACTTGCAAGAGGTCGGCTCTGCTTCACTTAACACCTGCAGAGAGGTAATGAGCTGCAGCTTGGACTGAAGTAATTACCCAGGTTAGAGGCAGGGGGAGGCTGAACTGGGCCCATTTCCACCAGACACAGAGCTGCCAAGAACAAAAGTGATGCCGGCATTTGCAAGGAACGAGCAAAAGAGAAGTAGAGGTGGTGAGATGTGTTTGGGAGGCTGTGAATTTCAATTAAGCACAGTCTTAATTAGGATGAAACAGCTAAAAAAAATCTTCATGTACTACCATAAATGCCAACACAATCCTGGCCTGATCCTAGACCCCAGTCCTTTTCAATCATTTATTTATGCAGCAGGCCAGGCTCTGGGGATACAGAGTGGGCACTGCCCTCATGGAAGTCTCCTCTGGGGGATCTGGACTCTGTGCCTCTACTAGGCAGCTGAGGGAAAAGATCTCAGGAAGGGACATGGAAACAGGCTATGTCTCAGTGGACGGAAATTAAGGTGGTCAGCTTTCTTGAGTGACCTACACTTGACATCCATAAACCTACCCACCCAAGATTCTGGTGGATGAGGGACTAGCTTCCACATTGTGTTTGTGGGTCACTAAGTCTGGAATCCAGTTCCATCCGGCTGTAAAACCCATTTCATTCCACAGCATCTCACTGATACTTCACTAGACAATCGAAAGGTCTAAGTCACTAAAATGGCAGGAACATTGAAAATGCCTCTCTTGGGGTTATTCCTAACCTCCTTTTTTCTTGGGCAAATCTCAAATGAAATAAAACCCCTGACCTTTGTTATACAAAATGTGTTGTTAGTATACCAATGGTTACTTTTACAGCAGCCTTGACTAGTCAAATCCCCTTTGAAGAGCAGAGATTGAGCCAGCAACCACCACGTCAAAATGCAACAAAGAATCCCAAAGCAATGTCACCAATATTACTCAAAGACAACTATAGCCTCTGAAGTCTGTGTGGGAGGCAAATCGTCTTGCCCTTTGCACCCAACTAAAGAAAGAGACAAGGAGAAACACAGAGAAGCAGGTGGGAGAAGGGCAGTTGACAGCCCCATTGTGGAGGATACAGAAAACCAGGAACAGACAGAGCTCAAAAAGCGTGTCATTCCTACAATCTAGCCCACTCAGGCCTGGATATTTCTGAAGCCTCCCAGGATCATTGAACTTGGTGAAGTTCTCAGAGGTGCCATGTGCTCAAGGATATTAATAATTCAGAGGTACCTGGGCCTAACGTTGCTTGCTTCCAGATTCAGTATTAGTTAATACAGAATTAGTATGGGGTAAAATATTGAATATATTTTCCTGTAATGTTTCTTCTTACTCATGAATGTTCTGGTAAATAGTATTTGATATTATCTGAAGGAAAATGGCTGTGAATGGCCAGGCATTAACATAATTGATTTTACTTTCATTCCTATGGGCAATTCTATTACCCCAACTAATTGCTTTAAAATACTGTTATTTCCACTCATCCTTCATATAGGTAGTTAGGCCCATTGATTATGGAAATATAGTAGAATGCTGAATGTAATGGTTGTTCTGTAATCTTTTGGGGCATTAAAGTACAATATTGTGTTTGAGCAAACTGGGATAAAAAGCTCCTTCCTTTGTCCTCTGACTGGGCAGAGCAGACCCCTCCAGTATTCACCTGAGCAGGGAGGACACCCAAACATCACCAATCATTCAAACAACATGCTTCTCTTCCAGTTAATCCCATAACCTCTTGATGAGTCTGCATTCATAGCTAAAAAATCCTTCCAGATTTTCTACCACACCTTCTGCCTGCTGGGCTCCCTGTTTAATAAACGCTGCTTTCTTCCTCAGAAAAGTCTCCTTCACAAAACAACTGAGATACTACCAGCTACTAACCAGAAATAAGGAAGACTGAGGGAGCAGAGAGTGGTGGTCAGAACCCACTGCCTCTCCCCAGAAGGGAACACAGCTCAACATAGCTTATAGCCACATCTTCAAACAAAAGAAACTCTCCAAGTAGCTCTTATTCTAAAGCCACGGTTTTAAAGATGTGTCTTGATAAACGAACGCAAACAGATCTAACGAAAGTGGGACTGCCACGGAGCTCACACACAGCCTTGTCATTGGGCTTGAACTCATGCTTGCTCCAGAGGGAGGTACTGGGGAAAAATGCAGATCTGTTGAATCTGTTACCAAAAATAGGGTTTGTATTTCTTTCTGGCATTCTTAGAACTAGAAAAGATTGTTGGTGTAATCTTGTCAGTTATCGGTGAGTGCAGCCAGTCTTTATGGAATCCCACAGAACAAGGTGGAGTTTAAATTCTGTAGGTTGGGAGAGTTGGAGAGAGTCACACAGTGAGAGGCAGGCAGACCCCAAATCACCAAGGAGCTGATGTTTTTACCTAAGGACTTAATTTTATCCCAAAACCTGGGTAGTGATGTTCTCAGATTGGTGTTTTGGAAAGTCACAATGGCAAACTTGACTAAAATGAAACCAGTTAAGAGACAGGGAGACCGCAGTTTCCAGAGCCTGCTCTAACAACACAGAGATATTAGGGATGAAGAAACGGCTTGTATGGGGACAAGAGGATGCTGACCAGCTCACTGAAGCCAACCCTTCCAACCTGCATACCTTTGTGGCTCTGTTCTGTGCCTGAAGCTCACCTTCCTTCCTAGCCCTCCCTTGTGACTTCCAGAGGTCTTAACTCATTGGGTGTACTGCTACAGGTGCCAATCTTTTCCTGAGTAGCCTAAGCCAGAACCTCCTGAGTCATTTTCTTGGCTGGACTCCACGTTCACCTCTCTAACATTATTCTGTGGCCTGGGCCCTCTCAACACTAATACTACTACACTGACCTTTTTGTTCCTCACAGTGGCATAGAGTTCATGGCCGACAAATATTTGTATAAACACTCTGTGTCCAGCCCTGGCTGGTGCTGCAGCTCAGTGGATTGAGTGCCGGCCTGCAAACCAAAGGTTTGCCAGTTCGATTACCAGTCAGGGCACATGTCTGAGTTGTGGGCTGGATCCCTAGAAGGGAGAGTATGACTGGCAATCATACACTGATGTTTCTTTCCCTTTCTTTCTCCCTCCTTTCTCCTCTAAAGATAAATAAATAAAATCCTTTAAAAAAACACTCCGAGTCTAACTTGCAGCCTTAATTTTGTTCCTTTCTTGTCTGATACACACCAAATTATAGGAAATGGGTTTCTGGAGTATTGGAACAGTTCTATTAGAAAAAAGCCCTATTTAGTTGACCTTTGGCATCCCTAAGACCTGTGTTCAAATCCTAGCTCTACCTCTGGGTGGCTGAATGGCCTTGGGAGCATTACCTAAACCAAGATTCAGGTTTCTCACGAGAAGGATGTAATTTTTTTTTTACTTTTATTAGTATTTATTTTATGCTGAATTTGCTCCCAGGCCATAAAGTTTTGTTTCTTTAGTTTTTTTCTGGGATATCTGTTCCTTCTGTGCAACTTTCTCTTCTGGCTTAGGAACAATCTGCTCTTTTTCAGTAAGGATCATCTCAATGTGGCACGCAGAATTCAAGTATAGGGTAATCCACCCATGAGCTCTGTAAATTCTACACCACATCTTGGGAGCTTTGTTCACCTGGATATGCTCAGTTATCAGAGAATCTACATCTAAACCCTTAAGTGTAGCATTGCTCTCTGCATTTTTAAGCATGTGCAGCAATAACTCAGCACTCTTTTTGGGCCACCAACCTTGTGTCCAGCCCCACTGTATGGCCTAGGCACTCCTACCAACTCCACCATTGTATGGATGGAATGGGACACGTTACTTCTTTAAAGTGACATCTTTAAGATACTTGGTGGCTTTTCAAATATGCATACCCTTGATGGCCTGGGCAGTTTCATGAGTGTCCTTTTTAAAAAATATATTTTATTGATTATGCTATTACAGTTGCCCCATTTCCCCCCTTCACTCCCCTCCACCCTGCACACCCTCTCCCACCCACATTCCCTCCATTAGTTCATGTCCATGGGTCACACACATAAGTTCTTTGGCTTCTCCATTTCCTATACTATTCTTAACATCTCCCTGTCTATTTTGTACATACCAATTATGCTTCTTATTCTCTGTACCTTCCCCCCTCTCTCCTCCTCCCACTCCCCTGTTGCTAACCCTCCATGTGATCTCTATTTCCGTGGTTCTGTTCCTGTTCTAGTTGTTTGATTAGTTTGTTTGTTTTTGTTTTAGGTGTGGTTGTTAATAATTGTGAGTTTGCTATCATTTTACTATACATGTTTTTTATCTTCCTCTTAGATAAGCCCCTTTAACATTTCATGTAATAAGGGCTTGGTGATGATGAACTCCTTGAACTTGACCTTATCGGAGAGGCACTTTATCTGCCCTTCCATTCTAAATGAAAACTTTGCTGGGTAGAGCAATCTTGGATGTAGGTCCTTGCCTTTCATGACTTGGAATACTTCTTTCCAGCCCCTTCTTGCCTGCAAGGCCTCTTTTGAGAAATCATCTGACAGTCTGATGGGAACTCCTTTGTAGGTGACTGTCTCCTTATCTCTTGCTGCTTCTAGGATTCTCTCCTTCATTTAATCTTGGATAATGTAATTATGGTGTGCCTTGTTGTGTTTCTCCTTGGGTCCATCTTCTTTGGGACCCTTTGAGCTTCCTGGACTTCCTGGAAGTCTATTTCCTTTGCCAGATTGGGGAAGTTTTCCTTTATTATTTGTTCAAATAAGTTTTCCACTTGTTGCTCTTCCTCTTCCCCTTCTGGTGCTCCTATAATTCAGATGTTGGAAAATTTAAAGGTGTCCTGGAGGGTCCTAAGCCTCTCCTCATTTTTTTGAATTCTTGTTTCTTCATTCTTTTCTGTTGGGTTGTTTCTTTCTTCCTTCTGGTCCACTCTATTGACTTGAGTCCCACTTTCCTTCCCATCACTATTGGCTCCCTGTACATTTTCCTTTATTTCACTTAGTGTAGCCTTCATTTTTTCAACCAAATTTTGCAACCAAAATCAACCAATTCTGTGAGCGTCCTGATCACCAGTGCTTTGAACTATGCATCTGACAGGTTGGCTACCTCTTTGTCACTTAGTGTTATTTGTTCTGGAGCTTTGATCTGTTCTCTCATTTGGGCCATTTTTTTTTTTGTCTTGATTCACCTGTTACATAGTGAGGGGTGGAGCCTTAGGTATTCACCAGGGCGAGGCAACCTAGTTGCTGCGTTGTGACGCTGTTTGTGGGGGAGCGGTTCAAGAGGGAATAATGATGCTTGCTCCACTCTCTGCTGGATTTCAGTCCCTTCCACCACTTCCCCCAAGCAAACCAGGACCTTCTGGTGCTGATTTCCATGTGGGTGGGCTTGTGTACATTCTAGGACCCTGTGGGTCTCTCCAACGAACTCTCCTGTGAGGCTGGGAGTCTCTTCCTGCACTGCAACCCCCCACAGGTGTTTTCAATGGGTGTTTTGAGGCTTTATTTCCCCACACTGGAGCCCTGGGTTGTATGGTCTGTCTCACTCCCCAGTTTTGCCTGGTTTATCTGCATGCAAATGTGGGACCGCCTGGTCTGCCAGCCACCTTGTGCACCTCGCCTGTCCACAATCTACCACATCTCTGAGTCTGCCCATTGCCACCCTGTGCCCTGGGTCTGCCAACCACCACCTGCGAACCCAGGGGCTGCCAGCCACTGCTTTTTTTACTGAGACTGTTCTTTCCTCAGCTGCCCGACTCTGCCCTTCCTTCCAGTCTGGATGAATATGTCTATTTTAACTCCTTGGTTGTCATACTTCCATACAGTTCAATTTTCTGTCAGTGTTGGTTGTTTTTTTGTTGTCCTTATTTTGGTTGTGCAAGGAGGCACAGTGTGTCTACCTACGCCTCCATCTTGGCTGGAAATCTCATGAGTGTTCTTAAAGTAAACATGAAGATTTGAACCTCTTGATTTGCAGGATTTTGTGGGGTTTTCTGTGTTAATTGAATAGTGAACTATCTTCAGAGGTCACCTCTGGCTGCTTTTGGGAATTTGGGAAGAGCAAGAATGTAAATCTTCACTTTATTCATAGTGTTTCTCAGAGATTAAAATATATATATATCTATCCCAAGGATAGCACTTGGTAAATGTGAGTGTCCTTCCTGATGACAAAGCAAGAGCTGTGATTAGACAGGAAATGGCTTCTTTCGGTAGAATTAAACATCTTCAGTATTGACCAGAACTCAAGGCACTACTTTTTAAAAAATCTTTTATTTTAATTGTTGTCCAAGTACAGTTTTCTGTCTTTTGCTCCCATCCGAGTCCATCCCCCCAGTGCTCCCCATCTCCCTCCCATTTCCACCCCCTTAGTTTTTGTCCATGTGTCCTTTATACTTGTTCCTGTAACTCCTTCCCCCTTTCCCCTGAAATTCCCTCCCCTCTGCCCTCTGGTTATTATCATCCTGTTTTCTATTTCAGTGTCTTTGGTTATATTTTGCTTGCTTGTTTGTTTTGTTTTTTAGGTTCCTGTTAAAGGTGAGATCATATGGTATTTTTCTTTCTGGAAATAAAATAATATTTTAATTCAGTTCCAATGAAAAAATAAAAGTCGTTTCCTTGCTTCTACAATGAGCCCACTAACCACATTTTCACACACAGAAAGCTCAGGTACAGTCCACTGGTTCACAAGACATAACTCCATATAATACATTTACATTCCTGGGAAGTACATGAACTTACATAATCATGTACATTTGTGACTTTTCTGGGTTTCTGGGTTTGAAGTCTGACTCTGCCACTCATGACCCAAAGGTCCTCAGAGAATTTATTCAGCTTCTCTGATACCATTTCCTCAAATGTAAAATGTAGATAATCATTGACTGCATAGGGTTACTATGACAATGTGGTAAATTTATATCAAAAGCACATAAAGCAAAGTGTGACATGTGGCAAGTTCAATATCAATTTCAGTGATAATTGTTAATATGCTTGGCATGGTGTTTGGCGTGCAGTAATCATGTTTGCACATTAGCCATGATGAATTAACTTTTCCTGAAGTCCATTGGATAAGATCAGAAGCAGTGAGAATTGACAGGGCAGGGGGCTCTGTGGGCAGCTGGGGGCCAGGCTCCTGATCAGTTTATTCAACCCTTATGGCTCAGCTATGCAGGTGCTGATAGGGTACTGTCACTTCAAAAGAGAAAGTCAGAGGATGCTTTTCCTTTAAAACCTGCAAGTGAGAATGTCAATGTTTAGAAAGGAAGCTTGGGACTTGGATTTCCAGGTTTCACTTGATAAGACACGTTCTAACCTCACACACACAAGGTCGTCATCTCCCAGTGGCATACTTCCATAGACACATTGAGTATCTATACAGAAGGTGTTATTTTTTTTTAAGAACTTGAAAATATTTAAGGCCTTTAAGTCAGAGCAGAGTTTGGAGTGAAGGGTAGAAAAGAACCTTTATTTTCCTTCTGATATCTTATAGCTGGGACTTCTCCTGAGAAATGAAATGGTAACAATTTGGTAGCAACTGGCAGGGGAAGGGCATCTCTATGTGGTTGATACTTTTTTCCAACTTATAACTAATAAACTAGTGTATGCTTAAATCACCTGGGATGTACTTCTCTTTAACCACTGGTTTCTTTTGGCCCTCTCAAAGTGGCTTTCTAAGGGAAAAACAAAGGTGCTGAAAGAACACTTCAGTTTTCTGGGTTCTGATTTCTCAGGTATGAGAGGTTAGGTAGTGATAAAGAGAACTAAGACCAGAGAGCTCTTTATCCATCTTACAGAGAGAAAGCTGCAGCCTGGAGAGATCATCAGGCCACAGAGTGGGCAAAGTAGAAGGAACTGGGATTCGATCCCAGAACATTGTAGAGTCTGGGACCACAGCTTTTCTTTCTGATACTTAGAAGTCTTTATTTGTTGATTGTCCCACTCCTGAGGGATCACTGTCTAACAGCGTTATGTTTATCTTGGCACATACAAACCTGGTCACTGAGCCTTGAAAGCTAAGTCATCTGAGAGTGGACTCTGGGAAAGCTTTCCTTCCATGGAGAAGAGGGACTGAAATATGTACCACCTCTTTTCTGACCCTGTCTGGCATTGTCTTTCTGGGATGCCTGGAACTGTAGCCATTTTGAGGCCACGAGGTAAGGATAAACCCTGTCGATGATTGCATATCAGAAGAAGGGAAAGGACATCAACAGCTGTCTTCATGCTTCTTAATTTTTTGAACATGGAAGCATCCAGAACAACTTATGTCCTTGGATGATGGAAAATAGACTGTATCTCTCTTATATGACAACCAATAAGATAACTTTGATAGAAAAAATTACAGAAGACATGTCATTGTCAGAGGGGAGTGGGGTTGAGGACTGGGTAAAAACGATAAAGGATTAAGCCAATAAACAAAACCCCTCATAGACACAGACAACAGTATGGTGATTACATACCAGAGGGATCACCCTACCAGAGGGGAAGGGTGATGGTGGGAGAGGTAGAAGAGGGTGAAGAGAGGATAAATGATGATGGAAGGAGACTTGACTTGAGGTGGTGAACACAATATATAAGAGATACGTTATGGAATTGCACACCTGAAGCCTATATAATTTATTAACCAATGTCAGCCCAATAAATTCAATAAAAATATGTGTATCTATAAGAAATTCAAATAAAAAGAGGAGTGACATATGCAATGTAATCTCTCTCCAGTCACACAGGGGAGATCTGGTCCACATTCCACCAGGACAGTGCCATCCAGGGGTAGAAAACAGTATTTCTCTCTATGTGTCCCTTTTTCTGAATGGAATAAAACCTTTCTCAGAAATACCCCAGCTGATTTAGTGTCATGATTTATGTAATATGCCCAGATTACACTATCAATCACTTGATAAAAGGAATGACTTTCCATGGCTACCTTAGATAAGTGGTCTTCAATGCTGGCTTCCCATTAGAATCACATGGTGGGGCTTATGTAATGCAGTGGTGCCTGAGCTCCACCACAAATCAGTTCCCCTGGGGACAAGAGTTCTTTCTCTTTGTCTCATATCTTGTGGTCTTAAATCTAGAGAACTTCCCACAGTTTGGAAGGTCAGTTTTTCATGTTATGAACCTGACTTTGTGATCCCCAAGATGGACTACACAGTTACTCATTTGCTCAAGAACACCTCACTGAGCATTGACAATGGGACAGAAATCACTGAGATCATTGGAGATGTTGTCTTGGTCAATAAGACAGGGAAGTCCTCGATCTCATGGAGCTTTATAGTTAAATGAACAGAAACAAAAGAATAAATAGACACCTGCAATAATTTCAGATGGTGTTAAATACCATGATAAAATAAAACAGAGGAATTTCATAGAGATGAGAGATGGGGCGCCAATTTATATAGAGAGTCAAGAAAGGTCACTTTACAAAAGGGACACTGAAATTGAGACTGAATGGCTAGAATGCAGCATAACATTCTTGGAAATGAGAGCAGCATTCCTGATTATAAATGAGCCTGGTGTGTTTGAGAAATAGTCGTGAGGCCCATATACCTGGAATGAATGGGTGATGAGGAACATGGTAGGAGAT
>PVKM010004235.1:0-53097 GCA_004027735.1 Carollia perspicillata
GGCGGCAGCCCACCGCAGTACGCACTGCTCTGCAACCGTTCGCCCCTGAACGTCCATCTGGGAAATGGCACCATGTCAGGGCCCTTTAAGTGAGTTTCCTCTTTACATTACACTCTTCAAATCGTTTCATTTCAGCAGACATCTCTGATTGCTCACCCCTTCCTGAGAAGAATTAAGAACAAATGGCTGTGATTTTCCATATGAAAACAAACACACATATTAACCATTTCCTTGTATTTTAACATTCAGTCCTTGAAAGCAAGTGACTGGTGGGGCAGAGGGCCCGGGTTAGAGCGGGTTTGTCCAGGCCTTTCCTGAGCACCTCCACCTCCCACCTTCCTTCCTGGGCCTTGACTTGTGCTGCCTCAGCAGCGACCTGGGCCCTGCCCCTGCCCCAGCACACCCTGCCAGGGTCAGACCGAAGTCCCAGAGCCCATCCCACGGCAGAGCCTGCCTGTGGGGCCACCTTGGGTGCTGTGTTCTATCAAGGCAATCTGGCAGCACCGAGGTTAATCAGGTTCAAGTGCATTTTTCAAACACATGTAAACTGTTAAGTGTAACAGCAAAGAGTAAACTATTGGGGGAGGAAACACCAGGTTTTCAAAATACAGTGCTGTTCTCCTCTGCTTGGCTCTCACGCATGTCCATCCATCTATCCAGCCGGCCAGCCAGTTACTCTGTTAGAGGAGGGAAACTGAGGAAAAGGAAATCTAGTTTTCTTCCGCTAGAAATCAAGCCTGCTGTACTTTTAAAAGGTCAAATGTGTGGTTGTAGCCTCAGTCACAGTAGCTTACATGTACCTGGTGTTCTCAGCATGTAACTTGGTGGCTCTTTAATCTTCACAAGCCTAGAGGAGACCTCTGGTATCGCCCCCCTTTTATGGAGTGGGAACCGAGGCTCAGGTGTGTCTGGATGAGTCGCAGCTCGGTGCAGGAGCCAGGACGTATGTCCAGGCTGTGTGACAGCAGACCCCAGCTGTAACCTCGGTGCATGGTGGCGCCTGCCCTCTGCCACAGGAAGACCCGGGAGGTGGCCTGCACAGGTGCTCTTGAGGTTTGAAGGAGGTAGAGGAAGGCTCTCCGAGAGGGAAGGTATTCAGGCACTGGGCTGTCAGCACAAGTAATGTTTGCTGGGAATCATACTATCTCCTCTTCGTTAATCTGTATAATGCAAAAAATAATTTTTTTTTACTTTGAAATATAAAAAACCAATGAGCTGACTTTAGAAACTCCCCACTGAAGCTGTGTTTTTCATTGGGAGAGTTTGTGGGGAGGGTGAGACCCTGGACCACATGCCGCCCTTTGGACCCTTGGCCCTTAGGAGGGGTCTGTAACATGGCCTTAACAGCAGTGGACAGGTTCGTGCCAGAGTTGGAGCATCTGCACGAGAGCCGCAGGATGCCTTGTTCTCATACCGCGCCTCCCCTCTGCCCGGAAAACGTCGCCTCCAGGTGCTGCTGCAGGCTTTCTTCTCTCCGCGGGATCCCGGCTCCTTGAGGCCCCTGGGACAGGCAGACTGGAGAGCTTCGCTCTGGCCCACAGGCGGGGCCCCGGAGGGCCAGGTTGATGGCTCGTCAGGCTTCAGACCCTGCCACTCAGCTGGAAGGGTGGGACGTGCGCCAGTGGCCTTGGGGCCGCGGAGGGAACTGGAGGAAACTGGTGCAGGCAGGACGCAGGAAACGCTTAGCCGCACTCTCCGATTGGGGTCGATTGGGTTAAGGCCTTCGGGGACAGTGTAAAACAGCTCTGAACTCAGTGAACTGCTGATGGAAGCCTGGTGACTGCAAAGAAATTACAATAAACAGATTCCTTGTCATGTTGTTGGCTTTGTAGCAAATATCTGTTTTCTCCTTGGGATTACGTGAACATTTGCTTGTCTTTGATTTCTGGTTGTTACTCTCAATCTTTCTTTTGTTAGAGGAGACGCTTCAAACAGCTCTGTAGGAGCCCCCGACTCTGTCCTTTGCAAGGTTTGTGTTTAGAAGTTGGCGCGGTCTCCACACATCACCTGTTAGCTGTTAGGAGTCTGATTCTGCAAACCATGACTTCATCTCCCTGAAGGAAGACAGACAGAATGCTTCAGCACAGCAGATACGGTTCAGTTCAAGATGTTTGGAGGGGGAAGAAAAAAGCTGTAAGCCTTTGGTCTCCGGGTGAACTTGGAAAGTAGACCTGTCAAAGGTATTCACGTTCAGACAGCTGGTCTGGAGCTGGAAAGGCTGCCAAATTATGCTGTTCCTCAAGGCTGTGAGAATTTCGTGGAGTGGCCTTAAAATGATCGAGCTCAGTGAGGCTGGGGAACGCTGGGCCCGGGGGTGTCTCTGCAGGGCGTGCTGTGCTGGGGGGAGCATAAGGTCGCCTGGCTGGTCCAGGCTAGCGCAAAGGATGGGGCCAGCGGCTCACCCAGTCAGAGACTGGGCTGGGAGCCGGAGATGCTGGGGTGTCTTGCAGATGAGATCTTCAAACAAATCTTTAAAAAATAGCGCATGAGTTGGCCAATATTGTTCTTTCAGCATGTCCCTTTCACAGTGTTTATAATTAGGGAAACTTACCACACTCAGGGTTCTCTCCAGAGCTGACCCCCAGGGCCATGGCCCCCAAACCAGCCAAGTGTTGGCTCCCAACCCCTGCTGAGTAATAAAATGAGACTGTCACCGGCCTAGAGGACTTGGCTTGAGGGATGGAGAACCTTATCCTAACTGCTCTCTGCAGTTTCCTCCTGTGGTTTCTCATGGATTCCGTTTGTTTGGGTTACAGCCTCCAGGGCTGTGGCTCCTGAAAACTCGCTCCAAAGGAGGACGCGAGCAAGCGTTGGGCTCTGGAAACCGTGGGGAATAGGATTTGCGTCTGCAGATCTGGTGCTGTCCTGGTTTTCTTTCTCAGAATTCCTTTTCTCTTGAACCAGCGAGAGGTTTAAAAAATGTTTTTTGGTTGTTTTTTTTTTAGAGCTGCACCACGGGCAGGACCCCCACCCCTGTGGGCAGGTGGGGTCTCCATTCAGCTGATGCTGGCCCTGGCCCATCCCCGCAGGCTTGGGGTACAGTGGCAGGAACCCACGTCTAGCCCTGAGCCTGGGCTTCCATGACTGAGCCCTTGCTCTCATTTGCAAAGCCCAGATCACTTACTGTGAGGGAAACTCAATCAGGAGGTGTCCTCTGGTGGTGTGCACCCTGTCCCATCATTCGGCACTGGGCACCTCTCTCCCAGAAGGCACAGGGGACTGTTCCATCTCGTCCAGTTGCTGTCATTTTGCACCACCCCTCTCCCCTGAACTGGGCAGCCCTCTCTCAGCCAGGAAGGCCCTTTAGCATTGGGCTTCTAAAATCAGACTGAGGCTGAAAGGGTGGGTTTTACTGGACAGTTGGCCAGGGGCGAGCACGTGCCCTGGATCCCTGCTTTTGTTACCAGATTTCTCCTCCATCTTCGCTGGCTGTCATAAAATGCCCAGCTCTCTGCTTGCTGCAGTGCCGGGGTGCAGGGGGGCACACGCTTCTCACAAAGGTGTGTCTCTGTGGTGCTCTGTCTTTTGCGTCCCTTGATGAAGGGGTTACTGTGGTAACGTCCTCTGGCAAATAGGGAGAAATGGCATATAAAGTTTTTGCTCAGCTCTAGGTGGAGTGTGGATCTCTGCCCCTCTTTATTATCCTCAGTTGGCACTGCTTCCTTCCCGTCCCACAGGGCTGAGTTCAAAGGTGAACTGGAGTTTTGCAAAAAGGATGGGGTCCTAGATTTTCTGGGTCCTTGGTGAGGAAGGCGGCAGAATGACACCCTTGCCCAGCTCTTTACAAGGAGCTGAAACCCTCCTCATGCCGCTGCACACACATCCCCCAGCCGCTCCACTCCACCTCATTGTCACTCGCAGGTGGATCCAGTCTGGCAGCCCCAAACCCTCATTAGTGGTAAATGAGTTCAGGCCAGTGGGCATTTCAGCCACAAAGCAAGAGTTCAGGGTGGGCGAGGGGAACCTCGTGGGAGTCTGGGGAATTCCTGGAGAGCTGATCGTCAGCGCTCTCAGTCACAGGTGCTACTTATAGATCACGCCATTGCTTGACTTCCCCGTGTTGTCTGCTTCCCGTCCCCTACCCAAATCGGGGCCAAGCACACTGGGTTCTGGTGATCCCTCACATGCTCCAGGTCTTTGTGGTCATTGTCACCATTTTCCTGCACAAATAGAGCAATGCTGCCAAAAATAAAAAGACCACATCCCTCCTCTCCTTCCCTCCACCAACGGCCACTGTGCCTTTTCTTGGGGCAAGCCTTCCACTAACACTCCAGGCAGAAAGAGGAAGCAGGCCTCTCCGCTTTCCTGAGAAACCGTAATTTCAAACGATCTTCTTGCCACAGGGGTGGGCTGGGGGCACCACTGTGAGTGTTTCTCTGTCTCTTTTGGAAGAAGCCAGGTAGAGCGTTCTTAGCATTCCGCAGACACTGATGGGGGTGGGGGTGCAGGAGCCAGTCAAGTGGGCTACTGCTCCCACTGCAGCTGTCCCTCTGCAGCCTTCCTGCTGCGCAGGCTCCCGCCCAGCAGCAGCTGCGACTGGCCCTCCTTCCTGTGCCTTTACCCTCAGCTGTGCTTCTGCTCCCCCGCCCAGGCCGTGGTCAGGACTGTGGCACTGCAGATATGCCGCCTCCGCCAGGGACAGGGCAGAATGAAGCCGGGCTGGACAGGCAGGCGTTTCTGCATTCACGGCTCCTGAGGCCTAGGATCATTTAGGCCTCCAAGCACCCTTCTCTGCTTGGCTAAGGTAGGTCCACCTGTGCTGGGCATTGGCTCACACTGCCAGAAGCACTTGGAGGGAAGCTTCAGTGAAACCGCTAGGTGGGCCATTCCCTGACCCCAGACAAGGGCTCTGCTGGGGAACATGGGGAACAGCTGCTTCGAGACTAGTAGGTGAGTATGGGAGATGTACTGATGCTCTCCCCCTTTCCCTGGGCCCCTCTCTAGTCACTGTCACATGTGAAATCCAAGGCAAGGGGCTCTCACCACGGAGCATCGAGCGGGCAGGTGCCTGTGGTGTCCTTTGTCGTCAGTGCTGTGGTTCCTGATGAATGAATTCCTGCTGTTGCAGGTGTGACTGACTTTTCACTGCCCAAGCAGCTTTTCAGCCCTGCCCACCGAGCAGTTTCTGCACTGGGCGCGGCTGTTGGTGCCTCTTCACAACGAATGCCATGTAATGTTGTGAATTTTAAATACGCAGTTTTCATGTAGCTGGAAATTTCCCCCCTAGTCATTTTATAGTGTTTCTGAGTTGTGACTTGCCAGAAACGTCTAGTGTTTCCAATGTGACCTAAACTGCTGGAAGTTCTGTAGTGCCGGGAAGAGGTCCGGCTCGAGCTGAGCCCAGAAGCGTGGGCTAGAAGGACACCGTGACAGGACTGTGGCAGAATCGCAGGGTGGGGTGTCATGTGCACATGGAGAGAGTCTCTGTTTCTCATGAAGAAGCGAGGTGATGAGGCTGACAGTTTCCAAGAGAACTGTGCCGCCAAGGAGTTGTTCTCTCCAGGAGGCCTCCCTGCTTTCCTTGTCTCCAGGAGGAGAGAACTGGGCCTCCAGGGGCCTCCCTGCTTCCCTCGTCCTTGGTGCTGTGGTGTCTTGTCTGGTGAGAGAGAGCCTGTCCCGGAAGGCAGGTAGAGAAACCCTAACTTAGCTAGCCACAGGTCGGGCTCAGATCCCTCGAGCTTTCTTTTCCTTTATTTTGAGCAATGTCGAATTTATAGAATGCTGAGAGAGGAACACCCTTACATCCTCACCTAGATTTACCGGATGTTAAAATTCCACCACCATTACTTTCCGCTATAGAATTTTTCAGAGTTATTTGATAGTGAATTGCAGACGTAAGGACATTTCACCCCTAAATACTTCAGCGTGTATCTCTTCAGAAAAAGGTGTTCCCTGCAGAGTGGTGAGACCACTCTCACACCTGAGAAGATCAGTAATTCCCAGGTACCTAACAGCCAGTCCACATTCCCATCTCCTCGGCTGTCTCCAAAATGAGCTTTCTAGCTTTTTTTGTAATCTGGATCCCATGCGAGATTTACAAATTGTATTTGGTTATTATATCTCTGTAGTCTCTTTTTTATCTACTACATGCACCTCACCCCTTTCTATATATATATATATATATATATATATTTTTTTTTTTATGACACTGGCTCTGTAGAGTCCAGTCATCTCTCTCCAGTTTTGAGCCCGAGCATGCATGCGGTCAGTGCGGGCTCCATGGACAGAGGCTGACTAAGCACCTGTCATACGCCACCACCCCCTGAAACCCCGTAAACCCACCCATGACCCATTGCTCAGTCCCATGCCTGCACGGTTCATGCTCAGGGGCCACACCGTTGGCTCCTCAGGGTTGGTCCTGGCAACATCTGGATGCTGACTGCAGGCAGCCCTGTTCAGGCAAAGAAGTTCAGATCTCAGCTCTGCCACTTTCTACTGAGGGACCTTTGGTTGGTCTCCCCTCCTCTCCAGTCCTTGGTGTCTTCATCTCCAAGACAGAGGGGTTGTACCAGAGGTTTGACTCAACACCTCTGTGACTCGACTCAAAGTGTGCCAGGCAGACCGCCTGCATTTTGCCCCTCAGGGGGCTGCTTTGGGAACTGATACCTGTGCCATTCCCAGCATCATGATTGGGGGCCGGGAGGATGCAGGAGGTCCTCTGATGCCCTAACCCAGAGGTGTCAAACTCATTTTCACTGGGGGCCACATTAGCCTCGTGGTTGCCTTCAAAGGGCCGAATATAATTTTAGGACTGTATTAAAGTAACTGCTCCTTAACTAGGGGCGAGGAGCTCGGCACTGCTGCCGGGTAGAAAGAGGGTGCCAGGTCAGATAAAACAAGGTGGAGGGCCGGATTCGGCCCGCGGGTCTTGTGTTTGCCGCCTGTGCCCTAACGCGACTGTGTGCTGTTCCCCACAGCGGAGATTCTGGAGTTGGCTGGCAATGCAGCGAGAGACAACAAGAAGGGACGGGTCACGCCCCGGCACATCCTGCTGGCCGTGGCCAACGACGAAGAGCTGAATCAGGTAAGGGGCTGCTGTAGCTACCCCACCCCAGGCCCCTGAGCAGCCAGTCATGGTGTGCGAGAGACAGAGGTCTGTGCAGGCGGTGTTGGTGTTCGGCTGGCTGTCAAAGGCATGGACTGCCTTGTGGACTGTTGGCAGTGTCCCCGCCCCCTCACAGCAGTGTCTCTTGAAGGCCTTATTGGGAGTGGGGGGTAGAGATGAAGCAAGGTGTTTGGTGCTCCGTAGAGGAAAGAGATCATTGAAATCCGCCCCCCCCCCACCCGCCCCCCCTCCCCCAAGTGAGGGACTCTGAGGACTTGTTCCCGTGTAGTAAGCCTGGGTCCCATCAGCATCCTTGTAGAGGCGTTCTACCAACCAAAATGGAAAGCTTGGATGGGCAGGGCTGGTGTCTTGAAGGCCGGGGGCAGGGTGGTCTGGCTCACCATCTGCTCCTTTGGTTTTCCTGCAAGCTGCTAAAAGGAGTCACCATCGCCAGCGGTGGGGTGTTGCCGAACATCCACCCGGAGTTGCTAGCGAAGAAACGGGGATCCAAAGGGAAGCTGGAAGCCATCATCACGCCGCCCCCAGCCAAAAAGGCCAAGTCTCCATCCCAGAAGAAGCCTGCATCTAAGAAGACAGGAGGCAAGAAGGGGGCCCGGAAATCCAAGGTACGTGATTCATCAGGGGTCTGTGGGGTAGGGCAGGGTAGGGCAGGGCAGCTCAGACAGGTGGGTCAGGAGGGGCCCCTTCCTGTTGAGTGCTCATCCTACTGCTGGGGTGCAACACTACGGAGGGACACGTGGAAACCAGTTACAGAGGGTCTGGTCTTGCTCAAGTGGCCAAAGTTTGGACACAGTTTGGGGACCAGGTTCCTGCAAGCAAGGGGGATGCAGGGAGGGGGCTGGGCCGGTTGGGGTCAAAGGCCTTGTGCCTGAGCTTTTGAGGGGATGCCCCGGTCTGTGGGAGGTGAGTTGTGTGCACAGGAGCTTCCCTGTGCTGTGGACAGCGACCATCAGGCCCTGCCCAGAGGTGCCAGCTGCCCCCTTCCCCCGGCGCTCTCAGAACCGATGTTGCGTTGCCATGGCTGCATGTCCTGACCGTGTTCCAGGCAGGACAGTCCAAGACAGTTTGCTTTTTAGAATGATTCCCTCGTTAAGGAGCAAAACAGGTGTGTTATTCAGGCCCTTCCTACTAGACCCAACTTGGACTGTGACTAGGTCATGGGTGCTGATCTTTTCGTGGTGAGAGAAACCCTCTTGTTAGTGTGTCCCTTTGTCACTGGGCTCTGCCTCCAGCAGCTGTCACAGTGGGCTCCACGGCTAGCAACTGAGGTCCAGTGCGGTTGAAGCTCTGTCTGGGTGAGTGGGACTGCCTGGCCCTGCGGCACCCCTCCAGAGTCAGCCTTCCAGCCGCCAGCCAGACTAGGGGGACAGTCACCTTTGGCAGAAGGTGACCTTGCTGTTTTGTGAGCTCCTCGACAAGAACTCCTTGGAAACGACTCGTTGGGTCTAACGATGCTGGTCAGGATATTCTTCCTCCTGGAGCCCAAAGCCTCTCACCAGAGTGAAATGGTGAGGACACTCCCAGGGTGGCTGCGGGGGCCCTGACACAGAGCCACACACCTGCCGCTGACCCGGCGTGTCCCCTCATCTGATCCTGTCCAACGATCGGGTCCCTGGTATGTCTGTGCCTCAGCCAGACTGGCTTTCACCACATGCGGGCACCTTCCCTGACCTCTAACCTCCCATCCACACTCCTGGCAAGCCTTCTGTAGTTGAGGTGGAAGAGGCTGTGCTTTTTTGTACATCCTTCTGTGTGCAAACAAATGCTTCCCTGAAAACGTTAGAGTCTAAATTCCTCTTTCCAACAGACCACCCGCCGCACTCCCCCCATCTCACCCCACCCGGCCCCAGCTCTTCGAGAGAGAAATCCGATATTGAAGAGCATCCTGTAAATCCATTTCCAGACGCTTGCACTCCACCTAGCTCACAAGTCCTGGAGGAGGCTTGGAGCCAGGCTGGGAACTCACAGAGTGCTCCGTTCTCATTCCTGCTAACTATAAAATTAGCAGACTGGATGGTTTCTTTTCCCCCTTTCAACAGTTGCAGTTGTGGGGAGGAGCAGGATGGGGAAGGTGGGGAAAAGTGCCTGTGCGGCCCCTTTCCGATGTTAGAGAAGGAGAAGGTGCAAGGTCCATCATCTCTTTGAAACTAGGCCCCAGGGAGTGGGCTGCCCACAGAGCAGGGCCCTTGCTGCTGGGCGCTGGGCACCAGCAGGACAGAACCTCGTCCCTCCGCCGGGCCACCCTCCCGCTGTGGCCCGGGCCGCGGCTCCCCAGCTGCAGTGTGTCTGGCATCCCCGGGCTGACCCATGCTCCCTGTCACTCCGATTCCTAGTAGTTGCCCATGACTTTCTGAACTTTCTGACTGATCGAACACTAGGAAGGCTTTTTCTTTCTTTTTCGACTGGAACTGTAGAGGGGGTGCGTGTGTGTCTTTTGCTCCTAGTAGCTATATTTGGAACCGTGTTTCTAATACCCACATGTCAATAATCGCTCGAACACTCCGCTTTTCCCTTGATTACAAAAGCAGGAAGTCTGTTATGGTGGTCTGTTTCTCTTCCACACAATGAATCACATTGTCTGCTTACTGTACGAGTGTTTGGCTAACGTTAAACCCTGGGGGAGGCTGAAATTGGAACCGTGAACAGCTAATTTTCAAAACATTTGTTTAATGTAAATTGTGGTGTCAGCTCCCAGAAAGAGCAGAGAACCCTGCATCTCCAGGTTTAAGTGGAATGTTCTGAAAATAACCTTTCCAGAGACAGCCAGAGAGAGCCTTCGTAACATGCTAAAGTACTTGCAGTGGAAGGGAGTTGGTATTTTTCAAGTGTCAACACTCGAATTCCCAATCATAATTTTCCCCCCAGTTCCATGTTGTTGGAAGTTTTTGAAAGTCTCCAGTTGTGACAGCTGAGTCAGCTACAGTGGAAATGCTGAGAGGGTGGAGAAGGCAGCAGAACCCACCGGGGGCTGGGAGTCTGGAGCCCTGGCAGTGCCTCAGGGCTCCCACTTCCTCCATGGGTGGCCTCAGGCAAGTCTGTGCCTCAGTTTACACCCCCTCCAATAAAATGATGGGGTCCATCCCAGACTTAGGATTCAGCAACTCAATGAATATTCGCATAATGTGTTTTTGACTAGGTAATAGGTGTAAGAATTTGGGTGGTGCAGGAGTATACAGTGATAAAATCTTACTCCCACCAGTCCACCCCACTTCCTCCCAGACAGGTTTCTGTAATCATTTTTTACATATCCTTTCAGAAAGGCTACGTGTGTAAAGGCACATTAGATATGCACACCCTGCCCCACTCTACCGAAACATGTAACCTGCTCTTTCAGTGGTGTTCCACAGTGGCCAAGGGTGCCAGCTCACCCGGCTTTGCATTCCAGTTCTGCCATTTCCTGGCTAGGTGGCCTTGGGGTGACCTGACTTGGGAAATGACTTGACCTCTTTGGTATCTGTCTCAGTGTTCTCATCTGTAAAATGGGTGGTTGGTTGGCTTCGAGGAGAAATCACATGAAGCGCTTAGAACAGCGTTGCCCAAATGTTAGCTGCTGCAGTTACGAACTTGGCCATGCTTCGGTGTCTGCACGTTTGAGCTGCTTTAGTGTCTCCTGCGTGACTCTAGTCCCTTACATAGTGTGCAAGACCAGTGCACCCAGATCTGCATGCATGGACTTCCGGTGCTTTCTGTCATTCACTCTGTGCACAGCACCACAGGGACGTCACTGCATGTGGGTCTCTGTGCTCACGTGCCAGAGTGTCTGTGGGATGAAGTCCTCAAGGTGAACTTGCTTAGGCAGACTGTGTGTTTTCTAGATGTGATGGCTATCGCTTACATATAAAATTTTGAAAAGCCCGCCCATTCTCTCACCTGGTAACACTGGGTGGGTGAAAGAAGATGCAGTCATGTGATCGGTGTTGCTTCAGTCCACATGTGCTCGTCGTCACAGTTCTCAGTAGTGCAGCGCAGCAGGGAGCTTTGGTCTCGAGAGGGGCAGAGTCATCAGAGAAGGCGGTGGGAGGAGAGTGGCGCAAGGACAGAAATAAAGTGGAGCGACGGCACGGGCGGTGTGATTGAACATGGGTGCTCAGGTGAGCCTTGTCGGTAAGGTGACGCTTGAATGGAAACCGGACAGAGTGAGGTGTCGGGCGTTCGGGTGCCTGGGAGCAGACAAGACCAGGAAGAGGAGCAGCTGGGGCCCTGAGGTGGGAGCACATGTGGCTCCTTGCCGAGAGAACCGGACAGAATTTGCATGCGGGGTCCCTTACGTGTCTCTAGTGGACGCCTTTTGCAGTCGGAGAAGCCCAGGATCCTTTTCAAGATGAGGTTTCAATGTGTAAAATACCAGACCCAGAGGAAACCACTTTTTGGAAAAAAATGTGGGTTTCCCCGTGATGAGAACTCTTAGGATCTACTCTCTTAACAGCTTCCATGTGCACCGTGCAGCAGCGTTAACTGCGGTCCTCGTGTTCTACATGACATATGTGTCACCTGCTGCCGCTTCTTGTTTCTGTACAGCACGAGGAGAGAAGGGGGTCACGGGGGTGGGTGTGAGGCCAAAACAAGTGAGGACCCCACTTAAATAAAATTCAAAACTATAAGTATAAAATTAGATGGAGGGCCTTGTATGTATGGGATCTGCACAACTTAAGGGACCTTTATTGTTTTCACAGTAAATTCCTTCTGCAAGGGTGGATGTTTGGCTCTTTTGTTCTGATCTATCACTTAACATGGTGTTTGAGAGGTTCACCTAGGTTGCTGTGAGTAGCAGACAGCACCAAGTCCGTACATTTCATTGTTTGAATTTACCACAATGTGTTATTCTGTGGTTGAGAGAGATTTGTTTCCAATTTGAGGCTCCTACTGCAAAAGAACAAGGCCTTCTGTGCACACATGTTGCATTGTGTTGGAAGTATGCCTCTGAGTGGGATTGTGATGTCTTGGGTATTCGTGTGTTCAGCTTTAGGGAATGGGGCCAAATAGTTTCTTTCCCAAGAGGCGGTGAAGTGTCCCGTGCAGTGCAGTGTATGGGAGCTCCAGTTCTACATTGTTGCCCAAGCAGGGTACTTGGAAACTTAACTTTTAGCTGTTCTGGTGGGTGTGTATTGTCCTGATGACCGAGTAGCTTTAGCATATTTTCAGGTAAATTTTGGTCCTTTGGATATTTTCTCTTGTACAAGTGTTTTATGCATTAAAAAATTAGGTTATCTGTCCATTTTAATGACTTACAGTTCTTTCTGTATTATAGGTGAGTTCTTTTTCTTTGACACATAAGATTATTTATTGACACATAAATGACACATAAAAGTATATTTGTTTTAGGTGTACAACGTTATGACTTGATATTTGTATACACAGCTGATACTTGAATAATGTTTTGTTGTAACACTGAGAGATGTCTTGGGAACTGGATTCTTGATTATATATAGACTAGCCTATGGCAAAATTGTTCTTGTGTCATTTCACAGCTTTCCCAGAACCTGTTGATGTTGTTACATGAGGGCTTACTGTATCGTGAAGTGATCCCATAAGTCTAGTGAGCATCCGTCACCATTCATGGTGGTAAAGTTTTTTTCTTGTGATGAGAACTTTCAGGATCTGATCTCTTAGCAACTTTCAAATATGCAATTCATTGTTACAAGCTGTAGTCACCGTGCTGTACATCACATCCCTGTGACTGACCGACTCATTACTGGAAGTTTGTATCTTTTGACCTGCTTCAGCTGAGTCACCCACCCCCACCTCCGGCAACCACCAGTCTGTTCTTTGAACTGTTAGCTTAGTTTTTGTTGTTGGGTTTTTTTTAGATGCCATATGTAAATGAGACCATATGGTAGTTGTGTTTCTCCATATGACTTATTTCACTTAGCACAATGCCCTCAAGGTCCATCCATGTTGTTGCAAATGGCAGTATTTTGTATGGCTGAATAATATTCCATCATGCATCTCTTATTCTTACATCGTTATCTACTATCATTGTATTATTTTCCATACAAACAACTGTGAGCCTGTTTGCCCCACCCTGCATTTGTAAAATACATCCTGACTAACAGACATGCATCTCATTTTCTTCACCCACTCATCCATCGACGGACGCCTAGGTTGTTCCCGTGTCTCGGCTATTATAACATGGGGGTGCATGTGTCCTTTTGAATTAGTGTTTTTGTTTTCTTTCAGTACACACCCAGAGATGGAATTGTTGGATCATATAGTAGTTCCATTTTTAATTTTTTAAGGAAACGTCATATTAATTTTTGTAATAGTTGCACCAATTTACATTCCCACCAGAATGTAACGTCCTCTTCCTCCGTCTCCTCACCAGCACTCG
The DNA here is from genome assembly GCA_004027735.1 of Carollia perspicillata. Classification (NCBI taxonomy): domain Eukaryota; kingdom Metazoa; phylum Chordata; class Mammalia; order Chiroptera; family Phyllostomidae; genus Carollia; species Carollia perspicillata. Next base: position 13,395 of record PVKM010004235.1, read on the forward strand.
TCATCCCTTGTCTCATGATGTCTCGCTCTGGTTTTCACTCCGTTTCCTGACACTGAGTGGTACTGAGCACTCTTTTCTGTACTTGGCCACCTGTATGTATTCTTTGGAGGAAAGATCTATTCAGGTCCTTTATCCAGTTTTTTAAACTGGGTTTTTGGTTTTTTGCTATTGAGTTTTATGAGTTCTTTGTGTATATCAGATATTAATCCCTTATCAGGTGTGTGATTTGCAAATATTTTCTCTGCTTCCATAGGTTGCCTTTTTATTTTGCTTATGCATTCCTTTGCTGAGCAGAAGCTTTTAAAAAGTTTGATGGAGTCTCACATGATTATTTTTGCTTTTGATGCCTTTGCTTTTGGTGTCAAATCCAAAAAAGTCACTGCCAAGACCAAAGTCTAGGAGCTTACCTATTATGTTTTCTCCTAAAGTTTTAAGATTGCAGGTCATTGTTCAGGTCTTTAACCCATTTTAGTTGATTATTGAGTATGGTGTCAGGTAGGGGTCCAGTTTCATTCTTTTGCATGTGGATGTCTAGTTTCCCCAACACCATTTATTGAAGAGACTATTCTTTCCCCGTTGCATATTTTTGGTGCCTTTGTCGAAAATTAGATGACAGTACATTCATGGATTTATCTCTGGACTTTCTGTTCTGTTCCATTGATCTGTGTGTCTGTTCTGATGCTAATACCATACCATTTTGGTTGCTACAGTTTTATGATATAGTTTGATATCAGGAGCCTGATTGCCCCAGTTCTTATTTCTCCACATTGCTTTGGCTATTGAGGGTCCTTTGTGGTTACACACAAATTTTAGGATTGATTGTTTGGTTTCTGTGAAAAATGCCAGTAAATACCCATTGAAATTTTATTAGGAATTGTATCGGATCTGTAGATTGCTTTGGATAGAATGGATTTTAACAATATTAATCCTGCCAATTCATGAGCATAGAATATCTTCCCATTTATTAGTGTCTTCAATTTCTTTCACTAATGTCTTATAGTTTCCTGGGTAGAGGTCTTCTCATCTCCTTGGTTAAATTTACGTCTAGGTCTTTTATTCTTTTTGATGTATTATAAATGGAATAGATTTTGTAGTTTTTCTGATAGCACATTATTAATGTATAGAAACAAAACTGATTTTTGTGTATTGATTTTGTGTCCTACAACTTTACTGAATTTGCTGACTAATTTTAACAGTTTTTTTGGTACAGTCTTTAGGGTTTTCTATACATATTGTCATGACATCTGAAAGTATCCAGTTTTCTTTCTTTCAGATTTGGATGCCTTTTATTTCTTTTTCTTGCCTAATTGCCATAGCCAGGACTTCCAGTATTATGTTGGGGAAAAAGTAGCAAGAACAGGCATTCTTGTCTTGCTCTTGCTCTTCGAAGAAAAGCTTTCGGCTTTTTCTGTTATCCAGCATGATGTTAACTGTGGACTTGTCATATGTGGCCTTTATTATGTTGAGGCACATTCCCTCTGCACCCACTTCGGTGAGAGCTTTTATCATAAACGAATGTTGAATTTTGTCAAATAATTTTCCTCCTCCTACTGAGATCATAATATGATTTTTATCCTTCATTTGGGAATATGGGGTATCCCATGATTGATTTGTGAATGTTGAACGATCCTTGCTTCCCTGGAATAAATTCCACTTGATCATGATATACGATCCTTTTAATGTATTCTTGAATTTGGTTTGCTAATATCTTGTTAAGGATTTTTGCACCGGGTATATTAGCCTATAATCTTCTTTTCCTATGGCATCTTTTGTCTGGTTTTGTTATTAGGGTATTGCTGGCCTTGTAAAATGAGTTTGGAAGTATTCCCTCCTCTTCTATATTTTGGATGCATTTCAGAAGGATTCGTATTAATTCTTCTTTAAATCTTTGGTAGAAATCATCAATGAAGTCTCTCCTGGTCCTGGATTTTTGATGTCTGGAGGTTTTTGATTATTGACTCAATCTTTTTACCAGTAATTAATCTATTCACATGTTCTATTCATGATTCAGTGTTGGTAGATTGAATGTTTGTAGGAATTTATCCATTTCATCTGGGCGTCTGATTTTCCAGTATTTTTAGTCTCTTTTTATTCCTTGTATTTCTGTGCTATCAGTTGTAATGCTTCCTCTTTCATTTCTGATTTTATTTTATTTCTCTTTATTTCTTGGTGAATCTAGCCGAAACTTTGTCCATTTTGTTTATTTTTTCAAATGTCAGCTCTTAGTTTCATTGATCTTTTCTGTTGTTTTTAGTTTCATTTATTTCTATTCTGATCCTTATTTCCTTCCTTCTGCTAACTTTGCGCTCTACTAGTTCCTCGGGGTGTTGTGAAGTTAGGTTGTTTATTTGAGATTTTCCTTGTTTTGTTTTGTTTTTTGATGTGGAATTTGTCATTAAAATTTCCCTCTTAGACCTGCTTTTGCTTTCTTTTATAAGTTTTGGCATGTTGTATTTCCATTTTCATTTTTCTCAAGGTTTTTCTTATTTCCCTTTGGATTTATCCTTTGACCCATTGGTTTACTAACATGTTTAATCTCCACACATTCATGTATTTATCAGAATTCTTGTAATTGATTTCTACTTCCATTTTTCTGACTGTTGTAGTCAGAAAAGGTGCTTGATATGATTGCAGTCTTCTTAGATTTATCAAGGCTTGTTTGGTGGCTGAACACATGGTCTGTCCTGGAGAAAGTTTCATGTGTACTTGAGAGGAATGTGTGTTCTGTTGCTTTGGATGGAACGTTCCGTGCATGTCTGTTAATTCCATCTGGTATAACGTGTCACTTAAGGCTGACGTTTGCTAATTAACTTTCTGTCTGGATGATACGATCACTGATGAAAATGGGGTTCTGATGTCTCCTATTACTGTATTACTTTCTATTTAGAATACTTCCCTTTAGATCGGTTAATATTTGCTTTAATATTTATGTGTTCCTGTGTTGTCTGCATAAACATTTACAAATGTTATATCCTCCTGTTGGATCAACCCTTTTATCATTGTCTAATGGCCTTCCTCGTCTGCTGTTGCAGTCTTGGTTTTAAAGTCCATTTCGTCTGATGCAAGTATAGCTGTCACAGCTTTCTTTGGGTTTCCATTGGCATGGAAAATCTTTCTCTGTCCCTTCACTTTCAGCCTGTGTGTGTCCTTGAATCTCAGGTAGCTTTCTTGTAGGCAGCATATAGATAGGTCTTGTGTTTTCATTCATGCAGCCCCTCTCTTTTGTTTGGAGAATTTAGTTCATTTGCCTTTAAAGTAGTTATTGGTAGGTATGTACTTACTGCCGTCTTGTTTTTTGGCTTTTTGTAGTTCCTCTGTTTCTTTCTCATTCTCTTGCTCTCTTTGTGATTCGATGACATTTTTAGTGGTATGATTAGGTAGGTACCTCTCTCTTTCTCTTTTGTGCATATCGATAATGGGCTTTTGCTTTATAAGTGATTAATACACCATTTTTACTATACATCTATCTTCACTAGTGAGATTTATACTTCCATACTTTTCCTGTTACTAATTAGCACCCTTTCTTTTCAGCTTAAAGAAGTTCCATTAACATTTTTTTAAGGCTGGTTTAGTGGTTAACTCCTCTATCTCCCCTTCCATTTTAAAGGACGACTTTGCTGGGTGGTGAAGTATTCTTGGTTAGAAGGGTTTTGTTTTATTTTAGCACTTTGAATATATCATGCCACTCCCTTCAGACCTGCAGTTTCTACTTACAAATCTGCTTATACTCTTTTGGGGACTCCTTTGTATGTAACAAGTTGCTTTCTCTCCTTGTTTTTAAGATCCTATCCCTGTATTTCTCTTTTGCCATTCTAATTATAACGTGTGTTGGGGTGGGTTTCTTTGGCGTTATCTTATCTGCAGTTCTCTGGATTTCCTGGCAGGATTTTCTTCTTTTTTTGTGAATGAATAACATTCCATTGTGTGTGTGCAAACACACATACACGATAGGGTGGGCAAAAGTAGGGTTTTTTTGCCATTGTGATATTCTTTTGAGTGAATAAAGCTTCTGTAATAACCGTAACCTGCGGTCTTTTTCCTACTTTGCTCACCCCTGCGTATACTGCTGAAAATCATCAGCATTAATGCTCACAGGTTCAGCCTCATCAGCTGCCTGCGCTGGTGCCGCCGACTCAGCGGACACAGGGAAGCGCCTGGGCTCCTCCCAGGAAAAGCCCCCGAAGGCGCAGATGCCCGAGCTCTGTCAGTCAGGGCTTCTCACCACCTCAGGCAGCTGTGGAAACCTTTGTGTCGCACACGTTCAGAATCGACAGCTAAACTTTTCATAATATATTTAAGTATCTACAAAGGCTATAAATTTGGGTATATGATAAACTTGACATTTAAAAAGAAAACTTTCATCCTCATTGAAATGTATTCAAAGAAATCGAAACACTATGATGATTTGATATCCCATCATCATTTTAAAAAATACACAAACAGGCTTTTTTTTTAATAGTTGGGAATTTGACATTACATTTCTCCTTGGACCCTTATTTCCTTGCCCCACAAATTTTATCCTAATGTAACATACTTATGCTTCTAGTATTTTACTGATCTTCACAACAAAAATGATGTATGTAAATTCAAATTTTTTAAAAATTTTTCATAAAAGCGCTAAAGGTTATGAATTTTATAGGCTTGAAGAATGATCACATTTATTAATAATGCACAATTGGTCAAACTGACAAATAGAGTACAAATTTTAATAACTTAAGGAAAATGAAAGTTTCTTGGCACTGTATGGTGTAGATAGAGACAGTTTTTCAATGAACTCAAGTATTGTAAGATGAGTGTTATCTATTGCTAAAATGAAATAGGATTCAGCTCCCTATACTTTTATATTTATAGGTATAAGTCCCTGGAAAATCTGGTTCAGAAAAATAATTAAATAGGAATGGAGAAGATTTTGTAACAGCAACATTACTCAGTCCCCTGAACTCTTTTTGAGTTATATGCCAACAATCACATAGTAATCTGTCATCAATTTGTTTTAATAAATGTTTTATTGTAGAATCATTTTAAATTACAGAAAAGTTACAAAGACAGTACAGAGAGTTTCTGAGTGTCCCTCACCCAATTTCCTTGTTAACATCTTACATAAACCTGGTACATTAGTCACGACTAAGAAACCAGCATTGGTACATTACTATTAACTACGTCAGTCTGTTCTTTAATGATCTGTCAGCTGTTCACTCAGTTTGGTATTTCTTCAGTGTGTTGAAAACACGGAATTAGAAACATCTGACTTGCAAAAGGATTTGTCATCCAGCTTTTCCCTTTCTAGTTTCCTGGGAAGTACATCAAGACAGTTTTACCAAGATTTACCATGTAATTGTTGATTATACCTATTTTTCCTTCATGTGTCAAATCCGATACACTTAAGCTATGAGGAAAACCCAAATAGTAATAACTTTAACATATCTTCTCTGCTATCATATTTCTTAATAAAATGCTTTTTGTCTTCTCATTTATATTAAAACTTTGGAGTATCAGATTTAGCTCATTTAATGTGTGGAAAATGTCCCAGGGTAGCTATATAACTACATGCCAAAGCAGTCCGTATTGTTAAAGAATTCAGCGAAATCAGACATATTTTTCAATGTTAGTAAAAATGTTAATATGTTGATGAATTTGAGTCCTAAATGGACAAAAGGACAGGGCACAGGCCTTGCCCTGAGTCTGCTGCCCAGATTCGTCCTGCAGGAACAAATGGCCACCTGTAATAATTCCCACCCCATGCTTTCTTTTTAAAAAGTTCTGATTACAGTTGACATACAATATTGTATTAGTTCCAGGTGTACAATATAGTGATTAGACATTTATATAACCTATGAAATGATCACCTCAGTAAGTCCAGTGCCCATCATAGTGACTGCAGTACTACTGACCATATCTGCTGTGCTAAACTGTACACCCCTGTGACTGTTTGTATAACTGGCAGTTTGTACTTCTTTATCCCTTCACCTTTTCTAGCCATCCCTCCCCCGCAGTCTGGCAGCCATCAATTTATTCTCTGTATCTGTGAGTCTGTTTTTGTTCTGCGTATTTATTAGATTCCACATATAAGTGAAGTCATATGGTATCTGTCTTTCTGTGTCTCACTTATTTCACTTAGCATAACATCCTTTGGGCTCACCCATGCAGTTCCAGGTATCAAGATTTCATTCTTTTCTATGGCTGAGAAGTATTCCATAGTGTATCTGCCACATCATCTTCATTCCGTCGTCTGTTGACGGGCACTTGGGCTGCTTCCGTATTTTGGCTGTTATAAATAATGCTGCAGTGAACATAGGGAGGCATCTTTCTTGTTAAATCAGTGTTTCAGATTTCTTCCCAGAAGTGGAATTGCTGGGTCATATGGTAGTGCTAGTTTTAATTTTTTGAAGAACCCTCATGCCGTTTTCCTTAGTGGCTAAACCAGTTTACAATCCAGCTAACAGTGCACAAGGGTTCCCTTTGCTCCTCATCCTTGCCAGCACTTGTTGTTTGTGGATTGATTGATGATAATCATTCTGACCGGTATGAGGTGATATTTCATTGTGATTTTAACTTGCATTTCCTTGATGATTAGTGATGTTGAGCATCTGTTCACGTCTGGTGGCCCTCTCTATGTCCTCTTTGGAGAAGTGTCTGTTCAGGTCCTCTGTCAATTTTTTAATTGGATTGTTTGCAGGTTTTTGGTGTTAAGTTATATGAGTGCCTTATATCATTGGCAGATATCTCCCTTCCATTCAGTTGGTCATCTTTTTGTTTTGTTGATGGTTTCCTTTACTGTGCAAAACTCTTTAGTTTGATGCAGCCCCATTTATTTATTTTTTCCTTTGTTTCTCTTTTCTGAGGAGACATTGAAAAAAATGTTATAAGAACAGTGTCAACCCTAGTTGGTGTGGCTCAGAGGATTGAGTGCCAGCCTGTGAACCAAAGGGTCGCTGGTTCAATTCCCAGTCAGGGCACAGGCCTGGATTGCAGGCCAGGTCCCCAGTAAGGAGTGCTTGAGAAGCAACTACACATTGATGGCTCCCTCTCTTTTCCTCCTTTCCCCTCTCTCTAAAACTAAATAAATAAAATCTTAAAAATAAAAAGGGCCAGCTCTTAGTTTCATTGATCTTTTCTATTATTTTCTAAGACTCTATTTCATTAATTTCTGTTTTGATCTTTATTGTTTCCTTCCTTATACTCATATTGGGCGTTGTTTTTCTTTTTCTCGTTCCTATCATGAAAGGTTAATGTGTTTATTTGAGTTTTTTCCCTAATCCTTGAAGTAGGCCTGCGTTGCTCTAAATGTCCCTCTTAGAACTGCTTTCACTGTGTCCCGTAGGTTTTTGGGTCATTCTGTTTTCATTTTCATTTGTCTCAAGGTGTCTTTTGATTTCTTCTTCGGTCTGACTGTTGACCTGTTCACTGTTTAGTAGCATGTTATTTAACCTCCATGTGTTTGTGTGTTTTTGTTTTCTTCTTGTAATTGATTTCTAGTTTCATACCTTTGTGATTAACAAAGATGCTTGGCATGATTTTAATCTTCTTAAATTTATCAAGGCTTGTTTTGTGGCCTAATGTGTGGTCTATCCTGGAAAATGTTCTATGTGCAGTTAAGAAAAATGTATGTTCTGCTGCTACTGGGTGACATGTCCTAAAGAATATCAATTAAGTCCAGCTGGCCTAATGAGTCTTTCAAGGTCACTGTTTCTTTGTTGATTTTCTGTCTGGATGAGTTATCCATTGATGTCAGTAGGGTGCTGAAGTCCCCTGGCAGGACTGTCTTACTGCTGATCTCTCCCTTTATCTTCGTCCATATTTGCTCGCTCTCTCTGTAGGCGCCCCTAGATTGGCGCATAGATGTTTATGAGTTTTGTCCTCTTTTTGGATTGATCCCTTTATCATTATAAAATGCCCTCTTTTGCCTCTTGCTACAGTGCTTGTTTTAGAGTTTATTTTCTCTGATATAAGTATGACTGCCCCAGCTTTTTCTTTTTTTCATTTTCATTTGCATGAAATACCTTTTTTCCTCTCCTTATTTTTAGTTCATGTGTGTGTTGATCTGAAGTGGTTCTCTTGCAGGCAGTGTATGCTTGTGTCTTGTCTTTCTACTTATTCAGCGACCCTGTGTCTTTTGATTACAGCCTTTAGTCCATTTACATGTAAAGTAATTCTTGATAGGTATGTAGTTATTGCCATTTTACTGTTTTTTCATTGTTTTTGTAGTTCTTTTTAATCTGATTCTTATTCTCTTGCTCTGTTCTGTTGCATGTTGATAACTTTCTGTAGTGTTATGTGTGGATTCCTTTATCCCTTTTTAAAATGATCTCTTGTGGATTTTTGGCTTGTGGTTCCCATGTACTTCTCATACACAAGGCTATGTTCATAGCACTGTATTTTAAGTTGTTGGTTGCTGAAAGTTGAAACACAATATAAGCACCACAAGTTTTACTCCAACCCTCCATGATTATGTTTTTGTGATTATTTTTTACTTTGTATATCAATTTATTGTTGTAATTACACATGATCTTCCTACTTGAGCCGTTTAACCTTTGTACTCACTTTATAGTAGATTGACCTACTTCATTTATTATGTGTTTGCCTTTATGAGAATTTTTCTCTTTTCTATATTTTCTTATTCATATTTTTATCTTTTCTTCTTAAAGAAATCCCTTTAACATTTCTTGTAATACTCCTTTAGCGGTGATGAAGTCTTAGTTTTTTTACCACCTGGGACCCTCTTTACTCTCTCTCTCTCTCTTTTGATGCTAAATGGATAGAGTGGTCTTATTGTAGGTCCTTGCTTTTAACTTTGAATATTTCATGCCAGTACCTTCTGGCCTGAAATGTTTCTGTCGAGAAATAAATAACAGTGTTATGGGAGCTCCCCTGTATGTCACTAACTGCTTTTCTCTTGCTACTTTTATGATTCTCTATTTATGTTTTACCTTTGGCATTTTCACTGTGATGTGTCTTGATGTGGGCCCCTTTGGGTTCATCTTATCTGGGACTCTGATTCCTGGACTTGTGTGTCTGTTTCTGCCAGCCATTATTCTTCAACATCAAAATTTCAATTCCTTTCTTCTTGTTTGTGTACCCCTGTGATGCAAATGTTGCTGTGCTTGATGTTGTCCAAGAGGTCCTTTAAACCAGGGGTCCCCAACCGCTGGGCCATAAACCAGTACCGATCCATGGCCTGTTAGGAACCGGGCCGTACAGCAGGAGGTGAGCAGCGGGTGAACGAATGAAGCTTCACTTGCAGTATCACCTGAGCTCTGCTTCCTGCTCCCCCGCATCCCAGCGCTGTTCATGGAAAATTGCCTTCCACAAAACTGGTGCCTGGTGCCAAAAAGGTTGGGGGCTGCTGCCTTAAACTATCCTTACTTTTTTAAAAAACATTTTTTTGCTGCTTGTTTTTTTTTTTTTTCTGGGTTGTTTTCTGCTACCTTGTCTTCCAGATTGCTGATATGATCCTCTGCTTCATCTAATACGATGCTGAGTCCATATAATGAATTCTTTATTTCAGTTTTTGTATTCCTCATTTTTAACTTGTTCTTTTTGTGGTTTCTGTCGCTTTGTTAAGTTCTCATTTAGTTCATCTATTTTTGTCCTAAGTTCATTGAACAGCCTTATAACCAATGTTTTGAACTCTGTGTCTGGTAGATTACTTGCCTCCATTTCATTTTGCTCTTTTTCTGGAGTATTCTCCTATTTTGTCATTTGGGACATGCTTATTTCCTTATACTGGCCGTCTCCCTGTTTTGTTTCTGTGTATTAAGTAGATCTGCTAACCCTCCTAGTCTTGGCAGAGTGGCCTTAGGTAGTAGTTGTCTTGTGGGGCCCAGTGGCACCATCCCCCCGGCCACCCGAGCCAGGTGTCCCTGGTGTGGGTAGTGTGTGTCATCCTGTTACAGTTGAGCCTTGGTCACTGTTGGCACATCAGTGGGTGGGATTGACCCTCAGGCCGTCCAGCTGTGAGGACCGGACGTGACTCCAGCAGAGACGTTCTACTTTCTTGATTTGTTCCCACTGGACCCTCCCTCGGGAGTGATGTACTTCTTGGCAATAATTGGGGCAAGGAAAGGGTTTAGTGTCTAAGCAGAAATTGTCATTGTTACCACTGTCATCACTCTGCAATATACGTGGATGCAGAAGATCCCCAAATGACTCAAAATATCCATTTTTTTGTAAACACAAGCCTCATCCTTAGCCGAAATATGTAAAAGAGCGGGAGAGACTTGCACTCCTCCTCCCCAGTGTGCCAGGCTAGTATGTAGTCTGGGAAGTGGGAGAAGGGTGGTTGTGCAAGGCAGCCCAGCATGAACCCTTGGCCATGGGCTTAAGTCAGTCTTAGGGCCAGTCAGTTTTAGGGAAAGTACATGATGAGAAAGTCGAGGATCTGGAAACTGACGAAACTTCTCCATGCAGCGTAAGTCTGGAAAGGCTCTTGGGAACCCCAGGGTACACAGCTTCAGACTGAATGACGCTGAACGTGCTGGGATCCGTGCCTACGATGGGGGCTGGGAGTCTCCAGGCAGACGGTGGGCTCACCAGACACTCCCCGTGGATCCTTCTCCAGGGCTGGTTTTCCTGAAGGGGACTCGGGGAGTCTTGCCCCCTGGGCTGGGGAGAGTTGGAAGACTGTGGTCCTCAGTCTGCTTTTTGGCTCTTTGAGAACTAATGACCTAGAACAATTTGTTTTTCTCTTCGAATTTGAATAGTGTGCAGCCACCTGGAAAGAGGAGACTATTAATTAGGAAACATGTACTTGGTCTAAATCTAAGAAAATAGGTCTGTTCTAAATTATCAGTGTCAAGTTTTGCCTTTGATAGCTAATCTTTTTAGATTATAAAGTGCTGAAAATACAATTTAACATTTTTCATAGAATTCTCGTACTTCAAAATAATGTGCAGCCCCCACTTTGGGAAAGACTGAGGGGTGCTGGTGATTTAGTTTCCTGTTTTCTCTTGAGTGCTATGGGTAAGGCCTGTGAGCTGTGTCCTAGTTAGACACACCCAGATGCGTGCGGCTCTGCCTGTGCGGGCCTCGTACTGACTCTTCCATTTGTGCAAGAAGAAGCAGGGAGAAGTCAGCAAGGCAGCCAGTGCCGACAGCACGACCGAGGGCACGCCCGCCGATGGCTTCACAGTTCTCTCCACCAAGAGCCTCTTCCTCGGCCAGAAGGTAGGCAAATGTGCAGCTCTTGGGCCCTGCTCTTGGGCCCTGGGAAGGAGGGGCACGGGCCACCTCCACTGGCAGGAAGGCCTGGGGATTGCAGAGGCCACTCCTGGTCTTGGGGGTGGGGTGGGGGGTGAGAGTAGGGGAGGAGGGCTTTCAGAGTGGCTTCTTCGAGTGCCAAAAAGAGGCTGGCAGGTGGGAAAAGGATGTAGTGGTAAAGACGAGGGGAGGGCTCCTGTGGGGTGTCGGGACACCCTGGTCAGCCTTCAGAAGGAGCTGCTTATGTGGTATTGCCTGGTCATCAATCATATAGCACTGGCCAGAGAAACAGCCAGAAGTTAAAACTGGGTCCTGGAAAAGGAGAGATCTAGCAGGCAGCCCATGTGTTCTGCTGGGCACTGAAGGTAGAGCCCCTGACCTGGGGGACGGGATTGTTTCTAGAGGTATGGAAGGGGTGCACGGAGCCACCTGATGACTCCTCGAGCCAGTTGTTTGGTTTTGTTAACTGTGGGCAGTATATTTTCAGCTGCCCCAGTGATGCAACTTTGCCAGGACATCATGGTTTTGTAAAAGATGATTCACTTTTGTTGAAAATAAAAATGATGCAGAGGCGTTTAAGACCTGAGAATGAGAGCAAATTAATCCTCCGATGACACTAAAAATGGGGGTGGGGAGAGAGCGAATTAAACTCTTCTTAATGTTTTTAATCCTGCATGTTAAAAAGTTAAAGGCATGAATTTGGCCTTCCATGTAAATTGTGTTTAGTTTGAATGTGGTCAACAACTTGGTTCTGACACTGCATCATTTTTAAAACCTCACTGTCGATTTTCTTTTGCATCTCAGTGACAGTCCTCCTGCGCACGTCATTCATTGCAAGTGCTCCTTGTCCCCCCGCCCCCTCCTCTCGCTAATGGCACTCGGGCTTCACGATGCAGTTCCAGTGGTGGCCTCTGTGTTCCGGCAAATAACCATTACAGTTTGCATTTTATGACCATCATCTGTATTTTGTGTGCATTTCTCCAAGGAAAAAACTAAGCGGCACTAGTTGTCATCTTAAGGTCTGGGGCCTTGAAAGTTTTGGTTTAAAATACTTTTTATTTATGTAAACAATAGCAACTCAGCAGTGAAGGCAACCACCTGAATCTCCTCGCCTACCCTTTAACACGTCCTTCGGGTAATGCATTGAAAGTCAGTGTGCCCTGTCGTCAAATTGCTTGGGTTTGAGTGACAGTGTGGAAACCCCTGCTAGTTAGGACTAGCTCCTGTGTGCCTCAGATCACAATGCAGACGATTGGCCAGGACTTGGAAGCCTGTTGAGCAGGTAGGACAGTTCAGCCCCCTGGAGTCACCTTCTCCCTCACTCCTTCCCCAGCCCTGCCCTGGGTGCCCTGCCCCTGGCCTCTCCATTTCTGGTGTTCTTCCTGCTGCCTACCACCTGTGGGCTCCCCCAGAGTCAGCCTGAGATCGGAACTCCTCACACCCTTTGCTGGATAAACACAAATATTTCCAAAATTGCAGCACTCGGCCTACAGATGGAGATGCCCTTCTTGATCTTGGGATGAGGGTCTTGCCTGGGCTCTGCTGCCTGCGAACCCTGGAAGAGAGACGGCAAAGGCTGTCCTACACCAAGCGCCGCAGCCTTTTAAAATGTTGTTATACACGTTAATTTGGACTTGGATTTTAGGAAATGTTTCAAAAAGGGTCCTTGAGAACGATGACTGGATGGTGAGGCCATACAGTCCTACGAGTCTTGTTTTGCCACCCACGACGATGAGACCAAGTCTTGAATATTGCAAGCAGGCCAGGGTGGAGAGAGGCGGTGCTGCTCCCTGCAGCTGCCGAAGGCATGGCTGCTAAGCTGCTCACAGGTGCAGCCGGCTGCGCTCAGGAGGCTGGCGTCTCCTCGTTGTTGATGAGGAATCTCACATACTGCAGTCTCGGAAGTCACCGCCCTTACTGCGCTGCAGTCTCACCCAGTGTTCACACACGTTGTGGAACCGTGTTCAGAATCGGAATCCGCTGAGAGTTTTTCTTTTGCAGTTCAATGGATATTTGCAGCCCCTTGTTAGAGATATAAAAACCTGATGATTTTATTTCCCCAAAATACTTCCGGTGTGTATTTCCGTGAATCCGTGTCAGCAGTGGTGATTGACTGAGGCCTCCTGGCGGGGTCTGTGTTGTCTGAAGCAGCCGGGAAGGCCGTGTCGGGAGTTTCGAGCGAGTCTTCCTGCCTCCCTGGCTATCAGGGTGGCGGCCACAGCACCTCGGCCACTCCAGGCAGGATGGGTTCCTTAGGCTTTCTGCCTCCGGCCCAGGCACCCTGTGCCCTGCTCCTGGAGCTGGGAAACCAAGGAGACAAGGAGCTCCTGCAGCAGTGATGAGGAGGGGGGGCCGTCTCCCCATTCCGCCTGGGGCCGATGACCGATCTGCTCCTGAGAGTGGCGACTTGGCCCCTGGGCCTCCAGCAGTGCCCACATGTGTCCTTACATTTGTGTGACACATTCTAGCCTGAAACACAACAGATGCCACTGCTAGACCTGACGCTTCCAGGGAAATTCAGGCCGGGCTGCCTGCAAGGTAGACGGCAGAGTACCGATGAAGGAGTCCTGTCGTCCCAGGGCAGGGGTAGGAGAGTCGGCCCTCGAGGGGGCCCCAGAGAACATGGCTCTGTGCGGAATTAGGATCAGTTCAATGGGAGACGTTGCCCTTTGGGTCCTCCTCAGTTTAAGTAGACTTTGGCAACAGAAGAAGAGTTGCATTTCACGTGCCTCCACAAGGAAATACGGCCTGCCAGGCTTCTCCTTCCTTGTCCATCGCAAGGGAACGAGATATACCAAAAAAGGACAATTACAGGCTAAACATGCTACTCATAGAATTTTTAACCATCATTTTTATTTTAAAAAATTGCATCTCTGATTGGATTATGTCAAAAAGTGGTCTTGTACTATTTCCTGCAGCCAGTTAGGCCATGTCAAGGCAGGCCGGATATCCATCCAGTGTCTCTAAGCCACTGGCTCCTTCCCTATCATAGGAGGCCACTTCCTGGTGGCCCCTAAATAGTGGGTGCCAACCTCGCAGGGTGGCCCGCTTGGCTCTGGCCACCTTAGCCCTGCTTGAAGGGAAGGAGGATGTTCACTTTTTCTCAGAGCAGTGTCATGGTGTTGGTGTCAGTTCTGCCCGTCTGTGTGCCCACAGAAACCCAAGTACTATCTCAGGCCTTGTGCGGCACTCGGGTCAGCAGGCAGCACCCCTCTGTCCCCAAGGAGCTCGTACTCTAACAAGTTCACATCATGAGTGAGCACGGGCTAATGTGGGCATAACGACTTTAGAGAGACAGCTCAGGTGCTGTGGACATCAGAGGTGGCTGCAGCAGAGCCAGCGGCAGTTGGGATGATCAGGCCCCAGGGGTGGAAGGGATCCTGACGGACAGGCGGGACCCCCTTCTGCTCTGTAACTGCCCGTACCCTTTGGTCATGCTCTCTAGTGGCCAGCAGTCTCCACAGGTGTTTTAACCCCCCACCCCTCAAGCTATGCTTTAAAACAGTTTCCTGTCTTTCCCATTGCTGAGACAAAGGAGGAGTCTCTTTATTCTAAAAATTCTGAAATCTTGATGACCCTCTTCCCTCCCAGAAACTGTACTAAACTTGGGAATCCCACAGTTCTCCAGAAATCCGATCTCCCATCCCTCAAGCACCCTCGCTCTGCCATGTGCTTCAGACAGCCGCCTGCCCCTTTGGCTGAGAGGCCCGGTCAGATTTGCCCCTGAGTGGTGGTGCTGGCCGGCCCCGGGGCCTCCCAGGACCTCCCAGGACCGGATATCTCCCGTGCCCCTTCCAGTTCTGTGTGTCCATGGGACGGCGCATACTTCTCAGACTTGCATGCATGGCCCTTCTGGAGTCTGTGCTTGTGGGTCGTCTTCTCCTGCTCAGGGCAGCTCCCGTGTTTGTTCACGCCCATCTCACTGCAGCGTCTGCCCGCTGGTGCAGCCTGCCCAAGCCAAGCTGGTTACCCCTTAGTCTTTCCCTAGTGCCTGAAGTAGTTTGTCCCCTCCCCATGCCTTTCCTAAGCAAACCCCCACACCAGACCCCCTCCCCAAGCACATGCTTCATAGTTAAGAGGGTTTTTTAAAAAATACATATTTGTACATAAAGCAGCAGAATTGTTTTGTGGCTTAGCCCCTCCGAGGACTTGGCTGAGCCTAGCGTACAGCAGAGCCTAGTTGGAAAGTCAAAGTGCAGGTGAGAGACCAGCCCTTGATTAGCCGGGCATGCTCGATGCTGGGGTGGTGGCTCCCTGAGGTGCAGCACTCTGTGCTCCCGAGAGCCCGGCTGCTTCTGGTCAGGAGGGAATCCTCCAACCACTGCCTCCCTTCAGCAAAGCCACACAGCCCTCTGTCCCCTCCCGGGGCAGAGTCTGAGGCCGGCTGCGGGGTCTTCCCGGTGAGTTGAATCGGAGCCCGTGGAAAGAGGTGATTTTTCAGTGAGGCATTTCTGAATGCAAATCCAGAAGCATCTATGCACTTAGAAGAAAATAGTGTGAATTTGAAGGATTTGCACATGTACAGTTTTTCTGCAAACAGAAAAGGAATCTACCAGATGCATGCTCATCTCATCCACAGCACACCAAGCGAAGTGTTGGTTTTCTCTCCTCCTCCTTCCCCACCAACTGCCTGCCACTTGCACACGGTGCAGGGCTTTTGTTTTTGTTTTCAATGGGGTGGGGGACAGAATGTTGGCCTAATTTGAGTTTTTATAAACAGCATTTGCTTAAAAGTCAAATGGAATGATGTCATAATCCAACCTCTTACCTTGTCCTGAACCCTGAATGTTTGCCCACCTTACCCTGAGACCCTGCCCCTCCCGTGTCACCACACTGTCCCCGAGTGCAGCCGTTAGCACCTGGCCCGATGCTGGTCTCTCTCCTGTGCCTCTGCCCTGGCACCAGGGCCCTGTGCTTTAGAGAGCTTAGCCCCAGGGATACAGACGGCCCCGAAGTCATCCCGAGGGGCTGGGTACCATAGTGCAGCAAGTCCAAGTGGAGAAATTCCCTCTTCTTTCTCTTGCAGTCCAAACTGAAAATTCGGGCCCCTGCCATGTACCAGGGCCTCCCAGAGTCCTGCCCCAGCCGTGCGACCAAATTTACTTCCACAACTGCTTTCTCACAGAGGATGATGACTTTTAGTCTAAGCCGGTCCCTTTTTTGAGAATCCACTGTCTGCTTCTGTGAATCAGAAATGTGGGTTTATGTTTCTGAGGCTTATAGTGTTTGGTTGTGTTTTCAACAAAATGTTCGGCCCCAGAAATTCAGTGACTTGGAGCTCCGTGGCCAAGAGGGTCCCTGCCAAGTGTCCTCGGGGTGAGGGCCCAGACAAAGGCTCCTGCTCTGCTGGGCCCAGCAGGCTGCAGTTGGCTCGCCGGCTGCTTGGGGCTCACGGACATTGCTCTCCGCACGTCACTGAGGAAGGAGCGTCTGGAGAAGGAGAGAGAGCGGGCGGCCTTTGCTGCGGGCGCTTGTGCCCAAGAGCAGGAAGGGGAAGAGTACACGCAGGATAGGAGTCCTGGGCCTGCCAGTTTCAGTTCTCTTTGTCCCTGTCACAGCTGACCCTAGGACTCGGGGTACCTGGCATACTGAGGGTTGCCATGGCAACACAATAACAGTGGGGAGGGGGCTTTTAGTGACTGTTTAAAAAGAGCCAGTTGATCAGGTATTCATAAGACTCATTCAAGGAAAGTGCTCGACTCATTGGGCCTCAACGTAATTTCACCAACAAGGTAAAAACCCTTCAAAAGACAGTGACTCGCTAGAGACCTGCTGTTTACTTCCTGGGTTCCTCCAGGCCGCCAGCGCCATCAGCATCACATGACCGAAGGACACATCAAATTACTGAGCAACAGACCATTCTCCTCCTTGCCACCCCTGAGCAGGGCAGGGGGCCAGCCGGCCAGTAGTTGTGGCGATGGGGGACAGCCTTGAAGACCCATGGCCACTTGGAGGAGAACGGCAGAGCTACCGGGGTTTGCCCAGACCAGCTGGGACTTCTGCACATCCCAGAGCTCAGAGGACAGGGTGGTCACACCCAGCGCCCCGCCCAGCAGTGTCCTGATCCTAGGGCCCGGCAGCTGCCGCACTGTAGCCTCCAAATCACAAGTCCTTTTAGGGATATGGATCTACCAGTCCAGGGTGGCTTGTGCCGCTCTTTTGCCTAAGCTTCACCCAGTGGGCTCTGGGCCCTCGGGCCAGCTCCAGTCCTTTCAGCATCTGAGTGGCATTGGAGTCCTTTGTTAGAGTCGATGTAGCCAGTTCCCCTTCGTGCCCAGTGCACTTCATCTGTGCCCCAAGGCTCACTTCCCTGACTTCCCGGCTGTCCTGTTATTTCCCACCTCATGCTTTTCTTTTCAGCTGAACCTTATTCACAGTGAAATCAGTAATTTAGCCGGCTTTGAGGTGGAGGCCATAATCAATCCTACCAATGCTGACATTGACCTTAAAGATGACCTAGGTAATTGGGAATGGGGTTTGGCACCACCAGCTGTCAGATGAAAAGTTATGGAACCCAGAATTTAGGCTCTTCATCTTCTCAAACTCCAGATGGTCAAGCCAAATTCCCGAATCCACGATGAACATTGGGGTGCAGACACTGAAAGTCTGCTCACTCCGGGCCATTCCAAATGGAAGTGATCGGATAGGGTTTCACTGAGTGCAATTGGCTGCTTTCTTCCCCTTGATTATAAACCTCCCGCCATCTAAATTCTCTTCCATAATGATCACACTGACTGCTGGTTACTTGGGGGGTGTATTTTAAAAATGTGTTTATTTTTTTTAAGAACTGAAAAATCTCAGGTAACTCCAAAATGATAGTTTCTCCATTTAAGCGTTACAGTGACACAAAGCTGGAAAGCCCCTGCAAAGGGAGACAAGATGCATCAGGATATGATTAAGCTGATTTTTAATCCACCAGCCAATTGGTTTTCCCCAAATGCACCACCTGTTGTCACGTCAGCTTGTTTTTACAGCTGAAAACTGTGTGTGACTGAGTGCCACCACCACAGATGGTTTGGGCAGAGGATGGTATTAAAAAGCAGAGCGGAGTTCCAAGAGCAGCCCTGCAGAGGAAGGCTCTGCCCCACGAGCCGAAGGGTCTCCCTGCTCAGGAGTGTCGCTTTGTCTTTTCTCGGCAGAGCGGTGAGCTCAGGGGTGCCAGAAAGGCCCCTGTCGTCTTGGCTGGGGGCAGCAGGCTGGCACGTGTCCACACCCAGGCAGCCTCATGCCCGTGCTGGCTTAGGTGCATTCTGTGCACCCTCAGCTCCCACCCGGGGCTGCCTTTGGAAGCCAGCAGAGTGTCTGACTGCGCCAGAGAGGCGTGTCCCAGAGCCCAGGCCCTGCCCGCACAAGCCGGGCCCAGGAGGGGGCGAGGCGGGGCCCTGCTCCAACTTGTTTTCCAACCGCCTTCATCACACGCCCTCTTTAAAAAAAGTCACAAGCTGGGGAAAGCAAGTATTCTGTCCTATTATACATAAAATACCTAAAAGTAAGATTACCTGGAATGAAGTAGGCCTGGAGAAACGTTTATACTCACTGAAGGGGAAAGATAAGAGCAGCCCTCTCTGCACACCTGCACTGTCTTTGGTGTTCGAGAGAGGTATGTCCCTTGAAGGCAGACAATCTGAACACCAGTCCCGGAAAGCTGACTGCTGCTGACAGAATGGAGAAACTCATTGTTTTGGTTGGCCTGAACGTCCACTTTTTTTTTTAAACAGACACCATGTTTTAGCAACCTTTTCTGTGGGGAGCCGGTTTTACAGGCTTTTGTGAAGTGAAACGGGGCATTCGTTGTTTTGTTATTTCTTTTAACCTTTGTAATGATCTCATGTGTGTGTTTCTCTTTTTTTGGGACTTGTCATTCAAATGTTTAATTTCAACATGTCACATTTGATATTCCTCCTCCTCACCCCCATCCACGTGTGCGCACACTCCGTGGACTGTGCCCCTTGGGCTGCTATGTTGGAATCGACCAGGTAGGCCAGCCCTGCCATGGGGCATTAGTGAATGTGCCTGTGCGTGGGTCTCGGTCCAACACAGTTGATATACATTTGTTTACCTGTTATAGTTGCAAGTTGTACAGGCTGACATTGCCTCGATCGACAGTGATGCTGTCGTTCACCCGACAAACACTGACTTCTACATCGGTGGTGAAGTAGGTAATGCCCAGCCGGGTGCTGCCGAGTGTGTGTGTGCATGGTCGGTCGGCCGCTGCAGACAGCTTGACCCTTGGACAGCTATGCAGGGCTGCATTCATTTCACACTTCCAGCTGTCCTGACCTTCCCAGGGCCTCCCGTCCCCGGGTTGTGAACGTGAGACAGACAGCTAGCGGTCAGCCAGGTGCCTCGTGCAGCTCACCAGTGGGCACGCTTCTGGTCTGGAAACTGGTTCAGCAGCCTCGTCTCTCCACTTGCTTCACGAGGTGCAGCTTTGATGGAGCTTGGGTTCACACGGGACCTCGGCCCAGGGCGGTGCACCCAGACAGTCTGCGTGGCATCCTGGCCCACTGCTGTGCCCTCTGTGGACCAGACACACACAGGGACAGCTGTGTACCAGCCCCGGCCTCTCTCTCTGCACCAGAGCACACTCCCAAAAGTGGCCTTCAAGGCTGAGGTGCCCCCTAGGGCACTTACCCACCCTCACAACACTTGCCCATGCTCAGGGTTCTCCAAGCCTCCGGGAACAAAAATCACCTCATTCCGATGTGGCATCCTTAGACCCAGAGAGTCCCTTCCTGTCCCCAGCAGCTGGCACACGTCATCACTTGGCTGCTGGTGTGCTAAGTAGCTGAGGGCAGGGTAAGGCCGAGAGCACTGAGGCACTTGGTGCGGAGCCGTGGCTGCTGTCTTGCTGCTGCAGCGGGTCAGGTAGTGCCCTGCTTTAAAAATGTGCGGGGGCACTTATGTAATGAGACATCGGTGTGATGGCAGACAAAGAGAAAAGACAGTGTTGGAGCTAGGTACGGGGGCTTGCATCCTAACCTCACCTTGTACTGGCTATGGGGCCTGGGCAAGTCACTTTGCTCCCTGGTGCCTCGGGTTCCCTATCTTAAAAGTAGTCATAACAATGACAACTATGTCAAATAATAAGCAAAGCACCTTGTTTTGTGCCTGGCTCATGACTGGTGCCAACCTGTGGTCTTGCTCTTGTGTGTGTATGATTTTTATAGTAGATTTGTGGGCCCTGAGAGGAGCATTCTGAGGTAGATTCAGGCACCAGGTTCCAGGTAGAATGGAGATGTTTGTAGTAAGGGCAGAGGTGAGGTTATCGTGAAGGATGAGGCTCTCGGGATTTTCATGAGTGTCCCAGACATAGGAGGGGCGGCAGGTGAGCAGTCTGGCCGCCCAGCTCTGCTTCATGTCACTGGCAAAGCCTGCTGTTCCCCGTCTGCTCCAGCCCTGTGATCTGGGCTGATTGGTGTCCTGGGCATTTAGAATTTTGGACACGGGTGGAAAGTCAGGATTCACCAAATCTGCCAGGCCAAAGTGAAACCAGGCTGTAGGTTATTAAAATAAACTCCCCTTTAACAAGATTTTGGGGGAGTATAAGAACACCTAAGTCAGGCAGTTTAAGAGAGAGATACTTCCTTTCTTAACCAGTGAAAACTTAGTGAGAGAGAAATACTTGCTTGGAGGAAGATAATCGGACAGCCATGGTTTTATCTTTCAGCCAGGAGTGACTGAGGCCTGGATTCACCCTGCCCACCAGGGCTTTTGGTGAAATGGAAATTAGGGAACTTCCCAGGTCCGAGCATCCCGCCTGGGCCCAGGCGGCCTGTGTGGCAGGGTTGGCCACGCTACAGGCTGGAGCTGGCGGCTCTGCCAGGGCACAGGCAGGCAGCTGTGCCACCCCCACCCCCCAGAGCCCCATCCTTCCCGAATAATGATGATGCCGATGCTCTTCCTTCCAGCCTGCTTGGCCCCAACCCACTGCCTTGCCTGCAGTAAACATACGCTAGCCTTGGTGACATGTGAGGAACCTGGGTCCAAAAGCTTGCCCAAGGTGGCCTCACACACTGACACTGTCACAGCTGGGCAAAAACCTCAGCAGGTCCAGACAAGCTGAGTGGCCGAGGAGGAAAGACTGCCAGGACCAGAACCCAGGCCTTCCAAAGCCCACCTCAGTGCTGTTTCTGAGAGAACCAGTCCGAACGAGTACTGAACCCGGACTCGCTTTACGATGCCAAACCAAGGACCAGCCAGATCCGTGCCTGCTCTCAATTGGTTCCAGCTCCCACCTGGGGGTGTGAGAGGGGAAGCGAGGAAGCTAGGACGCAGTCACTCCACTGCTCCCATTTGGTGGGAATTCCGAGCCCCGAGACTGCTGGAAGAAGGAATGCGAGTGCAGGAATGCGTAGCCCCGTGATTAACTTGACCCATCAGAAGTTCTTTCTAACAGTGAAATAGACCACAGGCTGAGCCTGACATTTGCCCAAGCCTAAATTTCTGCTCAGGCTGTTTCGAACACTGACACCTGTGCCTGCTTTCTAAGCATGAAATAACGTTCTTGTTCTCACGGGCGTAACACGTGTTTATGCTTGGGGGCAAGGAAGCCGATTGCTTATGATTAACCCTGAAGTGAAGCCTAAAAAGCAAGAGTCTCACATTAAGAGTGTTGACAATACAGTTGAAACGGGCCTGTTTCTTGTTAAAAAGTACACGTGTGTCTACATGAACATGTGCATACGTATGTGTGTGTAGGAGTCACGTCCTGACTGGGTGCGTTGCCTGCAATCCAGGGTTCAGTCTTTAAGTTGGGGAAATGCATTAAGTGTATTTTAACTTGCAAATTCCACTTCTAATTAAAGCAAGATTTAATTATAAGTAAAAATTTTAAAGTAAACGCTCTTCCTAAGATAAAACACCTTTAATTGTATATCAGCCCATTTTCTTAAATGTTTTGTATTTTTGGAAGGAGTTGATAGTATGTATTAACACAGTACTGATTTTATTTTCCCTTCCAAATTTCCCAGCTCTCCCCAAGAGCAGGCAGGGTGGAGAGCGAGGACCTGTGATGAACACATGTCTTCTTCCCTCCCTCGGGCTGGGTTAGGAGGGACGGCTAGACCAGGTGCAGCTGGGCAGCCGCATTTGGGACCCAGCAGGTTGGGTCCTTTTTCTCAGTTGCTGGTACATCACAGGTGAAACTGTAAGCGGGCCTCGCTCACCTGGTTGTTTCCTCAAAGCCTCCACTTGCTGGTGGGTAGGGCTCTGAGCCCCAAGACCCCAGCCTGCTCCCTAAAGCCCATTCAGCCACTGTCTCTGATGCTGAAGTGTGTCGGCAACACAAAGCCATTGCCACATCTGCCACGTAAATGCCTACTCCACTCCTTTCCAAGCTGGAAAGGCAGGGGGGAGGTCTGGGCTGATGAGGAGGGAAGCTGGGTCCCACCCACCTCAAGGATCCCAAGTCAGTTGCTCATAAAGCCAGGCCTGCCCCCAGAGAGCTGAGAGCCCCTATGGGTGACAGCCTGCTGGTCACGTTCGCTCACACAGCCCGGGCTTCCTGCAGCTGGGGGCTCACAGGTCAGTGCCTGCCATTAGCCTAGGGCTGTCCTACTGGTAACAGTGATCAGGCATCTGATTTTCTTCTAGACACTCCCTGCGGTCAGGGCACCCCTCCAGAACAAGTGTGCAAATGAGGCAGGTTTCTCTAAGGAAGTCAGCCCTGGTCATTACAGGGCTGATGCATTCCCATGCACCTTGACTGGCCCATCTCAGAATCTGCCAGGTACACCTTGAATTTTCCAAGATACACGGTGAATCTTAAGGGGAGTATTTTTGTCCTCTTGTGAGGAAAAGTACTTTAAAATGTGCAAAACTGAGGAATCAGAGCTTAAGGAAGAATGAGACCCCATTCTGGCCAAACTTGAAAGGGTGATGATGTCTGTCATTTTGGTCACTGCTTGCTGTCCCACATGAGACATGCAACCCACAGACCTTATCGGTGTTAGGATCTCACTGGAGAGCTTGGCTTTCGCAGCAGAAATTGTCAAGCGCCCCGATGCCCAAGAAAAGGCGCTTCCTGCCACCGTTGGGCTAAAAGAACAAACCCGGCCCTGACAGGTCGGCCACCCTTCTTCCCAAGCCTTTCTGGAACACGAGTTCATCTTTAAGCTCTGCTTCTGATGTTGTTCTCCTTTACCTAAAATGATTCTAAATCATAAGTGTGATTAAGGAAATTCTGTCTGAGGCCATTATTATTACTTTTCGTATTCACATATATCAAAGCTGCAAAATAGGAACTAAGCAGGGTGATAATGCTGGTCCAGAGGTGGCCAGCTCTGAGCGCTGTCTCTGGGCCTGTGGCCAGGAGGGGGGCCAACTTCCTGATGGGAGCATGGTATGCGTTTCTTAAAACCTCCGTATTCGGGGGTTCTCCCAGAGGCAGAGAAGATCCAGGGGCGGTGCCAGCCTTGGAAGCCAGCACCATCTGTTTCTCACGCTGAAATAAAGTGCTCAGCACAGGCGTGTTCACCAAGATCGGGCACCTCCCGTCCCTCTCGCATCTCTGGTCCCTCCAGGATCACCTTGAGTCAGCCCCAGATGAGGGTCTGCAGCGCTAGAGTGGTGACTGGTCGATGGTGAATCCCTTCTAAATCTCACTCTTGTGACCCAGCCGAGGCTTAGCTCCTGTTCTGCAGCCACATGGAAAGTTAGCTGGTCAGATCACAAAGTGCGTAGTCACCTGACATGCTGCGTGTGTGTATGTGTGCTCTGAGACGCCGGGGTGGCGATCTGACCTCGCCCTGTCCCTGTCTAGGAAACACGCTGGAGAAGAAAGGTGGCAAGGAGTTTGTGGAAGCTGTTCTGGAGCTCCGGAAAAAGAACGGGCCTTTGGAAGTAGCTGGAGGTAAGGTCGGGAAGCGCGGGGCGTATCTGGGTGTGGCCCGTGCTGAATCAGGGAGACCCTTTGATGAGCCGACCTGGAGTGCAGGAGGGGCAACGCAGAGACGTCTCTGAGCTGAGGCGGGGCCTGCCGGCCTAACAACTTAAACTTTTGTCACAGGCACATTGTCCCTGGAGCTTCAGGGCCAGTGAGCATACCCTTTCCAGTTTTTCTCTTTATTACTTAAAATAGCTTCTAATGTTTGATGTCTAGACCTCAAATTTTAAGGAATGATGGAAACCGAGTTTGGCAAATGTTAAGAAAGATCTGAGAAAGAGAGTGATGCTGAGCCATCTGCAAAACCGCCGGTGAGAGATGCAAATGAGCCATTTGTATTCAGCCATCTGTGCTTCCGATGGGGAAAACATAAACACACATTTCTCACTTGCCAGTTACACCTTTCCCGATATGGGCAGTCTGATGTGGGGTTGGGGAAAAAGGGCTGAGAACTCCAGAGGCAGAAGATTTCCGATTCCAGGTGGACAGAAGGTGGCCGAGGGCCTGGGAGTCCAGACAGTGGGTGAGGCCGGGCTCTGCCTGCAGCTGGGCGGGGACAGGCCATCCCCTTTCTTTGGGGGCTCTGGTTTCCCGTCTTACTAGATGGTCTCAGTGCCCATTCTGTCTTCAAATCCTGTTTTTAATGAATCTGAATTAAACATGGGCATCAACAATTACTATGCCATGTCCGCACAAGCCCTTTCCCCCCAAGCCCTTATGACCTGCCAGCCCGGGCTGGTCACGGGATTGGTGGGGATGAGAGGGTGTCATCTCCTCGAGGCTCTGTGCCTTTGACCTCAGCTCTGCCCGTTGTTTGGCCTACAAGGGACATGGCATTGCGTGGGGACATAGTTACCCAGCTCTTCCAGCCGGCACCACCTGGGACAAGGGAGGACACACACAGCAGAAGCTGCCCGGCCAGGGCTCCGGGCCTTTCCTCGGCCCATTCCCGGCACCTCGAGCCAGCTTGGGGCCTGATTGGTGGCTCTGGTGCTGCCGTGCACTAGATTTAGCATGGCTGAGGGTACATTGGCTTGTTCTAGCAACAAAAGCACTCTTCGGGCTTGATTTTAAGATTTATTTTAGCAGAGATTTTAAAATATAAAGATATAAAGCACACCCCTGCTCCACTGTCCGAAGACAGTCACTGTTAACCCGTTTCTTTGCGATCTTTTTCCGAGCACAGTTTAGCGGTGATGTCTCATGGGGACGGAGCAGTGAATTAACCCTCAGGCTTAGGTTGCTGCAGGTCGGCACTTCAGCCCAGGCTTCACAAGCCTGTCAGTGAGCAGCGCGCACACACTCAGACCCGAGACTCGGCTCAGAGCTGTTTCTACCGCACTGAGGCATCACCCACAAAGCACCGGTTCCCAGGGTCTGCTAGTGACACAGCCTTAAGGTGCCACACCTCCTGGATGGTGCTGCCTAGGGTTCCTAATGAAACGGGCTCAGGAAATGCTCGGTGAAACCACAAGTTTGGGTGTCTTCTGTGGCGGTGGTGCGGGGGTCGGTGTGCCCCGTGTTGGAACTGGGCAGGCAGCGCTCACCAGCCCTTGGTCCAGACGCACTTTCTCTGCATTGCATCTCTGGGGACACCGGTCCGGCTTTCCCACTTCCTGCTGGGTAGCAGGCCCATGGCCAGGGTCTCGGGCTCTGACACGGGTCGGAGATGGGGAGCAGGGCTGGCTGCTGAAACGTGCAGCTGTGCCAAGGCCCCCGTCCTAGGAAAAGAGAACAGTCCCATCCTAGAGACAGTCTCATCTGTCAGAACTAAGCCGCCAGGGAGGAGAACAGGGCAGCAGACAGGCTAGTCGGGTTGCTTTCCTCATAGGTTTGTACCAAACTCTGTCTGGGAGGTTTATAGACACACCATAATCACAGAGGCACGTGAATGTACCTGAGAAAGGGGGTTAGAGACCCCAAAAGGCAGTTAATTTGAGGCTGCAAACATTCTGACACGTTCAGTGAAGTCGGATGCCGAAGGCCCCACCTTCTGGGAGGGCAGGGAAGAGCTAACCCCAGTCTTGGCTGAAAGTCCTGGTGGTCACGCAGCGCGCCAGCTCTCCACAGCTGGGTCTCGGTGTGGCCTCCTCCGGAGGGAGAAGGAAGGCTCACTGATGAGCTGTTTCCAGCTCGAGCTCGCACTGGAATACCACCTCGGCCTGCCCTGGACACGGGCCACCAGGGGCTCGGGAGGGTGCTGTCGCTGCCGGGTGGGCCTGGGTTTGGCGTCTAATGCTGTGTGCTTTGCAGAGGGACAGAACTCACTGTTCCTGTCTCGGCCCCTCCAGCTGCTGTCTGTGCAGGACACGGCCTGCCCGCCAAGTTTGTGATCCATTGTAACAGTCCCGTCTGGGGTGCAGACAAGTGCGAGGAGCTTTTGGAGAAGACAGTGAAGAACTGCTTGGCCCTGGCGGATGATAAGAAGCTGAAGTCCATCGCGTTCCCATCCATTGGCAGTGGCAGGTAAGGGCGCCAGCTTGTGGCCACGGCACTCAGGGGTGTCTTTCCCTGCATGCTGCGCCCGTGACTGTGGGGCTCTGACTGTGGACATGGTCACCCGAGGCTGCTCCCAGGCACTGGCCTTCAGCTAGGGGAACAGCGCAAGAAACGGGGGTGAGAACAAACATCAAGCTATGGTGAGGGATAATGGAAGAGCTGGAGTGAGCCGCGAGGCCTGAGGACAGTGCAGGGCTGCTGCTGTGACAGCAGATAGCCTCTGAGTGGCCTGGGACTGTCCAGGTGGATGGGGAGGACAGACGGGCAGTGGGTATAATTAAAGGAGCAGCCCTCCTGGAACCAGCCTACGGCTGTGTTTCAGTAGTGTCCCCAAACCACAGCTCTCTTTGGGCAAAGCCCTGTGCCCCCCACCTTTGTATCCCCGGGCGTCCTTCACCTCCCAGACCTGCTTGCTCTGCGTCTGTCTCATTGCCCTGCTGACGATGCCACGGGGCCTGTTGACACTGAGTGGGCAGTTACATGAGTGAAACAGGGCCAGGCCTACCCTGCCTCCTGGCCCTGCATTACCCCCAGGTGGGCTCAGCTGCCCCTCAGACAGACACACAAGCTAGTGAGCCTGCACCGGAAGGCTGTTGTCTTTGAACAGCTGATGGGCTGGGCAAGGTGGTGACCACCCCAACAACGCCACCTCCCAAGCTGCACACCCCAGACGCCAGCAGACAGTCGCCAGGTCCCTGCCTAGCAGAGCAGCACTGCGCTGTGGTGGGGGTCAGCCTGGACTCGGCCCCCGACCCGCTCAGTGGTGGTTAGCCCCTGCTCTGTACAGCAGGCACAGCAGTCCCTCCAGCAGCGTCCTGGGCCTACTCTGGAGGTGGGGGAGGGGGCCTGCTGCCCGCCCTGTCTCAGGGTCGCCCCTGCAGAGGAGCTGAGTTGCTGGCCTCTGGACTGGGCCCTGAGCAAAGGGAAACGCCTTCAGGGCTGCAGCTGTGGGCGTCTTGGGCCCAAGCGGGGTCGAGGCCCAGGAGGCTGCGCCTGGGCTTCCCATCGTGAGCCTGCTGGGTTTCTGCCCCCAGCCCCTCCCAGTGCCCAAGGGAGTCAGGGCTCTGCGGAGGCAGCCTGGTTTCCCTAAGGAGGTGCCAGCATCACTCCCAGAGTCAATGCAAGACCTTTTTTTAAAAAAATATCAAATGCTTTTTTTGTATCACAGCATAAATAGCCAGCTTCTCCAACCTTCCCATCTTCTGCAGAAGGCCTGTTCTTTGACACTGCACTGCTCTGTGACCTTCGGTAAATGAATCGCCCTCTCTGTCCTAGGCCTGCCTTATCAGGGAGGCTCTGGGGACTGCCCTTCCTCACGGGCTGTTCTGAGGTTCAGTTAATTAGTGCTTCAGAGGCACTTTGATCTGCCCTGATGAAAGGTGCTCCCAAAAAGAGAAGCAATAGGAGCTGTTATTGGAGGTAATAATTTCACGCTCCTTCACATGGCTATTGGGAAATTTCTAATTGCAGCATAAAAGTAATTCTCATAAAAGAGCATCTGTTATTACAAACTTATTTACATTTTTCATGGAGTAAAAAGTTTTAAGAAATAATCAATTGAAGGCTTTTAAGAGGGCGGAATTCCTAAGGTGAGCACATGTGCACGGCCGCCCGGCCCCACATCTGCCAGGCAGACCTTGCCCCGCAGCGCCGAGTCAGCAGCTGCCCTTTCATGAGCGAAGCCCGGGATTACAGCAGAGCCAGCCCGTAAATCACAGTGGGCTTTAGGAGGGGAAATAAAACGGCTTGTTTGTGGCATCCAGTGTCTCTGGCATAAAAGTCGTGCTGGAATTAAAACAGTATAAATGCAAACGTGTTGGTACAGTGGCCTCACTTTCTCCCAGCCTAGCGCAGCGTCCTGGGCATCTGAAGGGTGGCCACGACCCGACTCCCTTCCTCCAGCCCATCGGCCCCCAGGCCAGCCGCAAAGCCCACTGAACATAAATGAGACCTGGGCGTGTAGCCTTGGGAAGCCACCTCTGGCATCTGGACATCCTGTCCTTGGGCATTCTGGTCACAGTATTTATGGACACCCTACTCCCTCAGCTGTTTGACATTAGGGAGCGACCCCTGTCTGCAGGGGCAGTCCTGGGGAGTAGCTTCATCTGGGGCTTTGATTAAATTCTCCTTAGGTTTATGAGCTTAAAAGGAAAGCCAGTTTGTCTTTTTCAAGCTACCATTTATGGTATTTATTGAGCCCCAGGCACTGTGCTAAACCCTTAGCTGCATCCTCTCCCAACAGCCCTTCGAGGGATGTACTGTTGTTAATTCCACTCAAAAGCGCAGAACCGGAAGCTCAGAGGGGTTAAGTCACTTACCTGCAGTCACACAGCTTGCATCGGGTCTAGCCAGAATCTGGTTAGAGGCCCCTGGTTTCAGCACTCGTAACATTAGGCGCATGGAACTCCTGCCTCCTGTCCCCAGTGGTCCCAGACCCACCTCCTCGCATCTTGCTGGAGGCTCACCAATCCCCCCGTCTGCATGCTCTCTGTGCGTGGGCTTCAGGGCACCTTGGAACCCCACTTGGCATTCCCTGGCCTCCCTACCCTTCGGCATGAGCCTGAGGAGAGACATAGAGAGCACAGAAACCAACTGAATTAGAAGACTCACTTGTTAGCCCCCAACACGCTAGTCCTGAATGAGAGAAGGTAAGAGGCCTCTTTTGGGGTTGTGCTGCCCGGGCCCTGCTCCGGCCTTGGGGGACAGAGAGCCCATGCTCACCCCTTTCTGATTTTGACTTCTCCTGCTCTCAGCTGAGAACCCTGATGGCCTGGTCTTTACCTCCAGCTGGGGCAATGGCAGACAGGCTCAAAGACAGAACGTGGGAAAATGGAGGGGCCCAGGATCTCAGTGTGAGGGGGGACCTAATCCTGGTAGAAGAGTGTCCACACAGGATGACGTTTTTCCCATGTCACCCCCACTCCCAAGGTACCTAGCCCTCCCCATCTCCTAAACAGCCAAGACAGCGGGACTGGCCCAGCTAGGACACTGGGCTCCACCTAAAATGCACGTTTACGCCTGTGCACGCTGCCCACCTGTCTCCTACAGAAAATCCATGTGACTCGCCCCAGCCCCAGGGCACAGCCTTTCCCCACTGGGCCCTGCTTGGGCTGCTCAACACAGGTTGGGGCCTGGGTTCCTCTGTGCCCCTCAGCCCGGCTGCGGGGAGCAGGCTCACTGGGGCGGGGATGCCTGGCACCGCCCCGCACAAAGTGTGGGCTCAGCAGAGGTGGAAGAACTAAAACCTCTGTGAAGTTTGGGCCCCATGAACCCAGATTTCTGCCATCTGGATGCGATGGTGGAACAAGCAACCAATGTGTACGGTCCCCAGCCACCACTGAGCAGGCTGGCTCAAGAGGGCACTGCAAAGAGACAGCCCATGGGGTCCTCTTGCACCAGTCTAGGGACACCGAGGACCAAGACCTTTAGGAAAGGCCGTCCCGGGCGTAACCGGAGTGAGTGACTTCAGGGAAGCCAGGCACCTGTCCTCAGTCCGTGCAAGGCAAGGCTGAGAAGAAAAAGGTCCAAGTTCAAGATAAACCCTGTGCAGGTGTGAGCACTTGGCTGCAGAGGCACTTACGACACAAGCCCTACCCAACCACCGCAGCTGTGTCAGGCTGAGGGGGAGGGGGCGGGACGCCCCTCTCAGGGCCAGCAGTGTCCGCGTCACCGCCACTGTGGTCCCACCACGTGCACCCCTGAGGTACCTGTTTTCCAGTAGAGGAGGGGATGCTGAGAGGCCGACTCCCCGTGCAGGTTGGATGCAGGTCTGAATCTGACCCTGGGGTGTAAATCCTCACTCCCATTGTTCTGCTGTGTGGCAGCTGGCCTCATCCAGAAGGCAGACATGGTGCAGCATAGGACAGAGTGACTGTCACAGGCAGTAGGCTGAGATGGGGGCAGGAGGCACCAAGGCATGGCCAAGCAGCCCCCCACCCCAGAAGTTGGGCAGCGCCTACCCAGGGAACCCTGACCCGTACCCCCACATGCCACCAGTCCTGAAGGACAGCCCTCACAGAGGACTGGGCCACGCAGATCCTGAAAGCAGCTTTCCAGGGCCCTGGTGGCACATTGTTAGCACAGGGTAACTGCAGTGACAGCAGCCATCAGCCAGTCACAGCTGTCACGGGCTCAGGGTAGGAGGTGGATTTCCACTGCAGGAGCCGTTAGAAAGACCAAGACCACCCACCTTTCAGAAACACGAGTGACTGAGGACTCAGCACATCATCCTGTTCAGTCCCCCCCAACCTCGGGTGACAGGTACCTTGATTACTGACCCCACTGCACCAGGGGGAGAAACGAGGCACAGAGACAGGACCCGAACTCGAATCCTGTGTGGCTGCAGTGGCTGAATGTGCCTGAGGGCGAAGGGCTGTGTGTACAACGCTCTCGTGAGGACACGTGTTACACAGTCTGTTCCGTTACAAACACTCCGACTGCAGCTACTCGGAAACAGACTGGGGCCCTGCTCAAAAACCGTAGGAAAGCCGTCACCTTTGTGCCTTCCAGGCTCCCGGGTGGTCAGGTGTGCCCACTCCTGTGCTGGGATTCCTCATATAGGCTGTGGCTGTCTGGCACTGAGGGTGGGTCCACCAGTAAGACGTGTTCCTGGAAGCAAATCACAGTCACGTTCATCCAACAGTCACCTTGCAGGACAAGGCCAGGCCAGCCCGCACTCCGCTGATACGGGGCCGGCAGTGTAGCCACTGTAGCTCCAATGCCTCGATCCCTACCTGTCTCCCCACCTTCGGGCTCTTCACCTCTGGGCCCAGCCTGTGAGCTCCGAGCGTGAAGTCCGTGCTGGCTCCATGTAGAAGGGCGGCCCGTACCTGCCGGTCCGACCCCCTGCAGGTCTGAAAGGTAGGGGCCCGCAGCCTACATTTCCACAGGCCCTTCTCAGTCCCAAGGCAGGCTCCCGTGTGTGGGAAACTGCTGATGTAAGGACAGGGAAGGACACCCCATTGCTGAGAGTCGCATGGCCCTTGTCAAGAGTCCCAGGCCAAGGATGGAACCTGCGGGAGAAAGGCTGTGTTGGGAAGTGCCAGGCACGGGTGGGAGTGACTGGCATGGGTTTGGCGCCCAGGGAGGCCCCGTCAGCAAGGGCAGAAGGGGCTAGGGCCACGCCCTGTATTGACAACCCCAGAGGGGACAGGTTGTGACCATCAGGCCCACAATGCACTGCCCGTCCAGGAAGTCCCGGAAGCCCTCCCCTCAGCCCAGCTCACCTGCACAGGTGTGAGGCAGGGATGGGCAGGGTGGCGCCCTCACCAGGGCAGCTTGGAGCTGGCAGAGCCTGACCTTGGCTTCCATGTGGGGAGCCACTCCTTACAGCTCCACTCAGCGCCCCCTCGCCCCCGCCAGGCCACGTCCACAGACGGCTCTGCCTGGTCCAGAAGCCCTCGGACTTCCCTTGGCCCCAGCAGGCTGCTTCCAGTGCCTGGCCGGCTCCATGGGCCGCCGCAGCCCGTGGACGTCCCCACACCTTCTCATCTGCCCTGACCAGCCCTCTGGGCAGCAGCTGCACTCACAGCAGGAAAACCAACGTTTGCTCTTTGTGAGACACTGAAGATGGGCCCCGTCCCAGTGACGTGGTGACCCTGTACCTGCACCCTGCTCCCCAAAGCTGGCTAGGCCCCGCTCTCGGGAGGGGGCGGGGGTAGGAAGGGCAGCCCCGCACCCCCATGCTCCCTGCAACACTCACTTGCACACCTGCCCCCTGGAAACACATTAAAGGCCGAGTTGACTCCCCCCAGCACGCCGTGACCTGTGTTGGCTCAGATAGCCTGTCTTCGGTCTCTGCTCCCGTGACGGCCGTCAGAGCACCTGTGCCTGGTGTGGTGTGGGCGGCCTCTTCCCAGACTGAGCTCGCTGATCCCGGAGTGGGGATGGATGCGGGGGAGCGGCCTGCCTCCCTCCCAGCAAAGCCCCTCTCCCTGCACTGCCCCCACCACCCTCCATCCTGGTATCCTGTGGTCACCCCGACTCAGGTGGTAGACGGAGTCCCTAGGGCCTCCCTGGGAGGAAGCCGTGCCTGACGCACCATCAGGCTGGAACAGCCAAGCCTCCCCCAGCCTGAGCCCGCCGCCCTCCCCCGAGGTCCTATGTGTGCTGGCGGCCGAGGAGGAGCCACCTGTGTGTGCAGGTGCTCAGATGCTGGGTTGCACCCACTGTCACCCACGTGCTCCCCTCTACAGGCTAGAAACATGTCCATCTTCTAAGAATAAGCTTCACTTCTGAAGCCTCCAGGAGTTCCTAGGGAGCGCTGTCGGGCTGGGTGAAGCCCTGTTGGATCAAAAGCAGGTCAGAGGAACGGCTCTCTCCAGTGCGCCCGCAGTGCCCTGAGCGTGGCTGCGGACACGGAGTGCAAGGCTGTCCCAGGGGAGCAGCTGAGGCGGTCAGAACTCACGGCCCTCAGTGAGTGAAGCCAGGAGTGTTCTGGGAAACCACTCACCTGGCAGCAGGTCTCCTCGGATGGAGAGTCCAGCTGAGACTGGCAGGTTGGCCCGGCACTTCGGGCAGCGACGGCCCCGCAGGCCCAGAGCAGATGGGAGATTGTAGGTCTGCAGGTGCACAAAGAACTCCTCAGGAAAACGGGCCCCAGACTCTCACCCTCAATAGCCTTAAGTATAAGCTGGGGTTAGGGACTTGAATCCAGGACCAGTGGCTCCGAAGCCCATGTTATCTCCACCAGACTAGGCAAGCTGCTACCGGGCTGCCACTGTACCCCTGGGTCACCTGGGTCCTGCGTCTGCAGCATTTCATCCTGGGCTCCCATGAAACAAGGAGCCTACTTTCAGATTCTTGCTGAAGTTCTGAGACCCTGCCCCCCAAATTGCTGTGACACTTACTTTAAATGGAGATGCGTGTGAATTCACACCAGTCTGGCTTGGAGATGGGCACTGTCCCTTGAGATGAAGAGCCCACGTGGCCCGGAGTTGTCCCCCTGTGCCCACAGCTCTCTGACTCCCTGGCTCTTGGGGTGGTGCGAGCTGCCACGTGCCCGGAGCCAGTTCCTGGCCAGGAGCCTCACGTCCATGCAGCCAGAGGCTGGTGCGAAGGGCGTGGCCCGTCCACTCGTGTGCACGAGCCGAGAGTGTCCTGGAGAGGCTGCAGCCTCCCACCGCCCCTGGCACTGAGACCCGCGGGTGTCTGGGGGACTAAACGCCCACTGGGTGCCATAGAACGTGTTCTCCTGCCGGTCATGGTTCCCTGCCCACTTGTCCTTCCCTCGTCAAGTGGGCTCTGAGCTTTCTTATGCCTGCGTCCAAGCAGCCGCCCCACCCGACACGGGGTAGACTGCGGCACACGTGGCCTGGAGAGCCCCCTGGAGGGCGAGGGCATGTGGGCAGGGGCGCCGGTGGCTGCCGCGGCCTCCCTCCATGAGTGCCTGCGCTCTGTCTTGCAGGAATGGCTTTCCGAAGCAGACGGCAGCTCAGCTGATCCTGAAGGCCATCTCCAGTTACTTCGTGTCCACCATGTCCTCTTCCATCAAAACAGTGTACTTCGTGCTCTTCGATAGCGAGAGTATAGGCATCTACGTGCAGGAAATGGCCAAGCTGGACGCCAACTAGGCTGAGGGACGACAGGGCCAGCCCACACCGTGCTCCCGGCCTCCAATGTGAAAGAAAGGAAAGAAAAGAAAAAATCGCCTTCACTCCAGCTGGGAGGCGGGAACCCTTTCATTTTCGGTTTGCTCATCTAGGGAAAATAAGGTTTTGATTTCCAGTTTAATTGTTTTCGACTTTCTAAAATGTTTTTACGTTAGCACTGATAGTTGGCATTACTGTTGTTAAGCACTGTGTTCCAGACTGTGTCTGACTTTAGCGTAACCTAGGAGGTTTTATAGTTTTATTTTAATGAAACCCTGCTCGGCGCAGAGCAGCGCTGCTACGGAGGCAGGACCCAGGAAGCCGAGTGTGTCGTGGTGCTTTGTCGTACCCCCGTGGCGTTCTTTTCACTAGGATGCTCCTTTTTTTGTCCTTCAAGAAGAATCATGAATATGCCGCAGACTTAATTTTTGTTTACTTTTTGTCTTAATGATGGATTTGAAAATGAAAGATTTAAAAGACAAAACAAGAGTCTGTTGTCCTTAATTATATTTGCAATTTGGAATTTGTGTGAATTGATTTAGTAAAATGTTAAACTGTTGTTTGGTGCGTTTCAAGTTATTGTGCCTTTGAGGCCGAAGTCTCTCTCCCCGCGGGATGGGGATGGGGGCTGTCTGGGGTGGGGCAGCTACCCCCTGGAGGGTCGCGGGTGGCCGCTGCAGCGGGGCGGGGGTGGGGCCATCTGCGGGTCCTAAGGGCCGGTGGGGGGAGTTGATGTGAGGGCTGTCCTTCCACCCTTGCACGCGGGGCAAAGGCATGACCCTCGTTTCGGGGATGAGGAGGCAGAGGCACTGAAAGCAGGTGGCGGGTGCCAGGCTGGTACCAGAGCCCGGCTCTGTCCTGCCACCCGCCCCCGCCTGCCGGTCTCTGGCTCACGGCTTGGCCCCTGGGCCACTTGCCAGATGGAGAAGCCTCGAGGCCTCCCCCAGGGCTGTGTCGGGTCCCTAGTTGTTCCTACAGGCTGGGGGTCCCTGGTACCGGGAGCTTTCGAAGGGCAAGGGGCCACCACCGTGGTCCCCAACGCGTGCCTCCAGCTTCTCCGTGCCTTCGCCCAGCTGTGGGAGTTTCGGCGTGGGGGTTACTTGGAAGAGTCCCAGCTGGACGGGAGGGACTCAACGCTTCTTGCCGAAACTCAGCAACGCACAGACACGATTTACTTCGAAGTGCACTTTTGCCTTCATTTAAATTTGCCCGAGATGCACAGGAGACTGCTTCTGTCTGTTTAGAAGGGAATGTGCCTGCTTCTGAGGCAGACTTGGCCCACGCAGAGCCGGGGACCGCATCGTGGGTGAATGTCACGATCGCCGCTCCTTTCCACAGTGCCTGAGGAAACCAAGACGGGAGCCCCGCACCACCACACCGCCAGCTCTCCAACAAGACGCGGCCACTTCCAGCTCGGACTGAGCATCTTTCCACAGTTCTCCTGAGTGTGAGGTGTTACTAAGAACCTTAGTTTTTCCCCCGGGATCTTGACGGGGTCTAGGTTACAGACGCTTACATCCTGATTGGGAATCTGGTATTTTGCTGCGTGCCAGGCACTGTGTTGAGTCCCTTGTGGGCATCGTTTCGTTTCCTCCTTGTGGTGACCCCACCGGACAGGTCCTGTTATTAGGGCCACTTCACAGCTGAGGACGCCGAGGCTGGGAGAAGTGGTGTCCGCAGTGCCACTGCGAATCACAGGCCACCTGTTCCAACACAGAGATGCTGACCACCGGGACTCAGGCCTCCTGGGGTACACGAACCAGCAACCAGAGAGAGTGCGCTTGGCCTTGGTGGTATTTCTAATTCGGAGGCGGAAACACAGATGGCACGGGGGTTTATGGGCTCTTTCTGGGCGAGTGGGGCATTTCCTCAGCTCTGGAGAAGGAAGCGCAGAGAAGCAGACTTGTGTCTGGTGCGGATCTCCACTAGATGGCGCCGAGAGGATTGGGAAGTCAAAAAAAAAAAAGGATGCTGGTTTCTGCTCTTCCTCATGCTTGCACAAAAGAATAAATTGCATTGGTCAGGCTTTGCGTGAATTATTTACCATAATCACCTAAATATTTCTAAACTTTCAATAATCCAAAGTGCATCGTGCCCCTGAGCTGTGAGCTCCTCGAAGAAATTCTTTTCAATGAAACCGAGGGAAAGAGCCAACCAGCTGCCTGGGACTGCCATCGTCTCCAAACCACCCAGTTCGTTTTAAAGCTGGGATCAAAAAATTGTTCTCTCATGTCAGCCTCATGTTTACGGAAAAAAAAGAAAACAGCTCATTACTTTAAAAACTGGTGTAGCTGCAAAGAACTGCTTGAAATGCACACATGCCTGTATTCGAAAGACAAGTTTGCAGTTGTTAGAATTTACCAAAAATGAAATGATTCTTTTGGGGGGCGCGGGGGGCAGCCTGTGGTCTGTCCCACCCTCCCCTTTGCTGTGAGCTGTTGGAGGCGGCTTGCAGTGAGCGCTGTGCAGCAGGGACACTCAGCCCGCTGTCACACCACCAGTGCCCCCGAGTCCCCCAGCCCCGACGCTGGGTCACGCACCCCTGTGGATTCACCACAGTGCAGGGCAGGCAGTGTCCGCCCACCCCCACCCCCACCGCGCACTTGTTTCTAAAAGTCCTTGCCCTCGGCAGCTAGGCCCTGTCCCGAGTCACCCAGACGATCTGTGCCCTGCTTTTCCAGGAGCCCCTATGGATGACATGCAAGACCTAACATGGCACCGTGGCCCTAACTATGGCTAAGCCGACCATAATCACCACTGTGTGTGTGCGTGTGTGTGTGTGTGCACATGCGTGTACCTCCACCCCATCCTCCACACCCATCGTTTCCTCTGCTGCTCACAGCAGCTCTAGGAGGTTGTTCACATGAGCCCGATTTTGTAGATAAAAACTGCAGAGATGTGAAGCACGTTCCTCACGGTCACACAGCTCGTGGTGGCGAAGCTGGGATCTGAACCCATCGTCTGACTGGGAACAGCTCTCCCACCCCCCGCCCCGGGGGCTGGCTTCTCCTCTGGTATGTATGCACCCGGCACTGTGCTCCGGTTAGGCAGGGCCTCTTGTCTATTCACGGACGGCTGTCCGGTGTGGTCGGCCCTGGCAGCATAAACAGAACCTGCTGGGTGAGGAGCGAACAGAAAGTGCATTTAAAGCAATCCGGTGGCCAACAAGGACTCACTGGGTCACAGCTATGAATGCAGCCTCAGATCAGGGGCTCTTAGCGAGGCAGGTAAGATGCAGCCTCCGGCCAGCAGAGTGGGGGGACGCAGAGACGTGTCTGCTGAATGGGCGCTCAGAGAGGCGTGCGCGCCCCGGCCCAGAGTGCTCGGGGGTTCCTTGGGGCAAATAACCTAGAGCTGGACTGTGCAGGGAAGGCTAGACTGTTCTAGGCTGAGGGAGCAAGGTGAGAGATCAGTGGCAAGGTGCCCCGAGGCATCTCAGCCCCAGCGTGTGTGTGTGGGGGGGGGGCTTCCTGTCTGAGAACCCCGGCGGTAGGGCCACTGACCGCCACGCCAGCCCCACTGCCCTGGCCTCTGCTCCCCAGACCTTTCCCCGGCTTGTGTGTGGAGCTGTCCGTCCTGGGTTGGTTTATCAGGCAGAATGCCTTCCTCCTGTTCAGAGTCAGGTGGCTGTGTGGTCACAACTACAGTTAGTCCCAACAGAAAGGAAGGCAAAAAAAAAGAAAAAAGAACAGAGAAGAAACCAGAGATGGGCAGTAATTTCCCTATCCCATCCAGTCTGGCCCCTCCCAATGCGCAGCCCAGGCCGCCCCGTGCTCACAGAGGCCTCTCTGGGAGGGGAGACGGCTGGGCTGGTCGGTGACCACGGCAGGCACTCCTCTCCTCCCCTGGGTTGTCACTCATGCTGCCGTCAGTCACCCCAAGCTGGTCCTGCTCTCCCTGTCATCAGAGGCAACCGTGGCATGGGGGAGGCCTGGCCGATTTATTCATTAGCAACTTCGATGTTTAATTTTCATTGCCAGGCGCCACAGGCCAGTGTTATCTCGGGAGCTGGCCTTGGTGCCGTCTTGGAGCCGTCTTGGAGCCAGTGGCCTGCAGGCACCAGCCCTGGGAGGCGGGTCCTGGGCACACAGGAGGCGGAGAAGAAAGGGAAATGCTCAATGGCCAGGGGCGAGGCCCCCTTTTCTTCTATTTTCTTCTATTTATCCCCTGGGCTGTTGTGTTTGCTTTTGGGGGCCCCGTATCAAAATAATATCACATGACCCTCCTGACAGGCGAGGCAATAAAACTGCTCATTAGTCCCAGCCCCCAGCACCACCCTCCGTGCTCCGCAGCAAAGGTGTGCAAACACAGTGGCCTTTCCCTGACCCCTAAAAACCAGCCGGCGGGGGCCGCTCCGTCAGCTCTGAGGAGGAGTCTCAGCAACCCTCTCCACAGAAGGCTCTTTCCTCCTCACTCCTCTCCCCCCACCAGAGGGACTCCCACACCAACACCCAGCTGTGCACATGCACCTGTGCACACGCACACACACCCTCCCACACCCAAGCACATCATGCTCACGTACACACCCATGCATTCACACATGCCCTCCCATGCCTGTGCAAACCCATGCTCACACACACCCATGCTCACACTTTTCCATGCCCATGCACGCCTATCCTCCCCCACACACACACCCACACACACAACCTCCCACACCCATGAAAACACAGCTCACACACCCATGCACACATATACATCCTCCCATGCCCATGCACACTCATGCTCACGTGCACACACACGCATTGGCTCACGTGCCCCTGAAGAGACTCCGCAGCCCTCGTGTGCAGAGTGCAGAACTGAGGGACATGCAAAGAAACATCCTTCCAACTCGAGCGGCATCCGCCAAACTCTGTCTCCCACCGAACCGCTGATGTTTCTCCTGGGAGACGCCTCCCTTTGCCTGCTTGGCCCTGTGAACGCGAATCTGCTAACAGCCCCCTTGAGAATACTCAAAGGGGGCACCCAGACCACCTTCCAGAGCCTGCGGGGGTCCCACTTCCTCAGCGAGGGACTGGAGCCCCACCGATGTGCCAGGGCGCATACGCCGCGGGTAATGTGCTCACTGGGGAAGAGGCCTCGAGTGCCCTGTAGACGGTCCCCGGG
Source organism: Carollia perspicillata (assembly GCA_004027735.1). Classification (NCBI taxonomy): domain Eukaryota; kingdom Metazoa; phylum Chordata; class Mammalia; order Chiroptera; family Phyllostomidae; genus Carollia; species Carollia perspicillata. Next base: position 52,668 of record PVKM010004235.1, read on the forward strand.
TCCCCAGTCGAAGGTCACCACCTTGGCTTTGGTGATGACCACACTTTACAAAGGGAAGAAACCTGGGTCCCAGAGCAATACCTTCCAAACCTTCTGTGTCCAAAGCCCAGAAACCACGCCCACAGCACAGAATAACACGGCCCTGGACACAGGTAAGCAGGCCGCATGTGCCTTGCTGGCAGAAGTCCCTGCCGGTCCCGAGACCTTGGGCAGGTGACCTCAATCCCAGCAACATGAGATGTCACACAACACCCCCCCCCCTTCCCACATACAACCTTCCATCCAGGAGCCCAGCCTCCTGGGCGAGAACCTGGCTTCTCTGAGCCAGGCCGATGGCACCTCCCTGCTGACCCTCACAGCTCGACCCCCTCGGTATGTCCACCCGAGCACTCCCTGGCCAGCTGGCCGGGAAACCTGCTATTTCTATACC